>LBNU01028184.1:152393-167277 GCA_014162995.1 Artemisia annua | reverse complement strand
AAATTACTATTTTGTGGGTTTACGTTTATGTTTATATAACTATTTGATTAACTACATATATAACTAGAGTTAGACATATTGTGAGGTAGTGTTGGTCTTTGTCAGTGGTTCTCTAGTTGAGTGAAAATAACCAATAGCCGGATATCACTATTAATCGTGTAATCACTTTTCAAAAGAAATTATTCGACTTTAATTGTCTGGGTTATATGAATATTTCTTTGAGATAATTCAAAGTGTTATGTTTTTGATTTAGGCACAAATACATGAACCCTTTCGCTTCTAGTGTTTTTGGTTTCAGTGTATGTTTCTCATGCATGATGTTTCTCTTATATAAACTGTACTCGAGTCAATGAAATTATAAGAATTAACCAGCCCATTAATCTCTTCATAACGTCTCTCAATTATAGCAATAGTAGTTACATGACCAATTAATTATGATCATTAAGGTGCAGTTAAAGTTGTCCTTAAATACGTCAAAAACCGTTACAAGTTAGTTGTAAATAAGTTCCAACAATCCACAAACTTATCAACATACAAGATGAAGAGTTTGCTCACTAATAAGCTTGCTCACTAAATGAGCTTGCTCCCTGAGTAAACTCACTGAGGAGTTCACTCATTGATGAGCTTTCTCTCTAACGGGTTGAACCCTCTGATGAGACTACTCTCTGATAAAGTCTCAGAGTCTACTCAATAAAGAGTATAACTCAGCGAACTCATCAGCCTGATGAGGTAGTTCAGAGTCTACTCACTGAAGACTATAACTCACTAAACTCATCAGTTACCTGATTTCTAGAACACCACTGTTTGAGTTCAATAACTTGATGAGTGTACATTCCGTACCTCTAAACTCATTTCCATGTGACTTGAACCCTCAATTTCATTAAATTTTCAATAGTGTTTGCTCTCACAAAAAAATAAAAATTATAACATAAACATAGGGCACATGACACGAAAATGTAACTAACTTGTCATTTTTTGCTTTATTGTGTAGTCATATTTATTTTTCTTATTTTATATATATTGTATCATATTTTTAAATTTCATCTGTTTTATATATTTTGTGATCATTTTACTCATTTTGATTTATCAACACTTCGGTAAGTGCAAAATGGTCATAAAATACACATAATAGGCGGTTCAAAAGTATAATGTATAAAATAACAAAAGATAAATATAACTACACAAAAAAGAAAAAATGGCAAATTAATTATGTTTTCGTGCTTTTTACCCTAATTTTTAATCATTATTTTGCACAATTAACAAGAGTTTTAAAACTAGAAAGGTAGATAAATTTTTGAAGGATTCTTTTGCTTATGCAAATCATCAACAACATGGCTCGACACCATGATGTCCTAAGTCCTAACATCTTAGGTTCAGAACTCACTTAATACATTAATCGTAAACGGTGTACACATGAATCAAAAGATCCTAAACAACGAAAACCTCGTTTGTTTACATTTTCTTGAATGCAAATCTCTGCCGTGAATAAAACTCAACATTAAACATGCGATGGAGATGTAATACTACTGTATTGATTTTACCTTTTTTAAATGCAAACATTCTTAAGGAAAGATCGATAACTACTTAGCGTTTGAATTTGGTATCTTTATCGGACTAAATCATAGCGAAACGAGAAAACATGAAGCAATTCATTTCTCAAATCAATTAAAAAAGACTAGATGCACTAAGATTTGGGAGCGGGAGGTGACCACACACAAGTAACTTCCATGAGTAAGTATTGGTATCTAACGTCTAAGTAAGCGGTGATCTCATTTTTACACTTAGTTTGGGACTTGTGAAAAATCAGGGATGATGAATTTTATCCAATCGGTCACTTTTCTATGAATCGTGTTCTTGCTCTATGACCCTTAATCGTTATCGAAAGATAATGAAAGTCATTCGCACCGTCATAAGTTGAAGATATGTTGTATTGTATATAGTCAAAAATGGAAACCCGGGGCGTTTTAGGGAATAAATGATTTCGTATTCCTCTTGAACGTTTTGCTACTTTTCAAAGTTAGTAAAGAGAGGTGTGAAATTATTTATCCTTAAGGCGTGATGTGATTACATTGCGTGAGGACACGCAATAATTTAGTCTGGGGGATTTTGATATGTGCTTATTCACATATCTTTTATTCACCATTATTAGACTATTTTAGACCAAAAACTAACGCGAAAAGCCAAAGATATCGTGTTTTTGTGTTTATGACTGTGCAGGTATGGATATTGCTAAAACATCACAAAATGCAACAGAAAAACCCGAAAAGAGCACGAGATGTGGAAAAGAGTCTAGAAGCCGAGTCAAAGTTGATATTCACTCAAGAAAAGCCCGTGACGAAGTTTTCATTACTTAAAGGCTTGAGAATATGAAAGAAATGCTTAATCGAAGAATAAAGATGATTATCTTATATAAGCTTCCCAAATTCGAGCAAGTGATCACTTTTATATCATTGAAGACTTTTTGAAGACTCGTCAACACATTTCCTCAAGATTACAAGGACTTAAGTTTACTTTTTAGAAGTTATTAGCTAGTATAATGAAAGTTTATGTGTCATTTCATGAACTTATAAGAATTTAGGGGGCTTGATGTAAAAGGAACCCACCCATGGAGTCCTTAAATACCACCCTCAACCTCATTTTTGAGGTGGTGAGTTTTAGAGTTAGTTTTATGTTTAGTTTTTAGATTTCTTAATGTTTTCATGTAATGTTTTCTTAATGCAAATTTTCTTTTAAGTCTTAAAGCTTTTTACTTGCTTATTGTATTGCTTATTTACCTTTACTTCATTGCTTTCCATCTTATTATTCAAGCTTCTTTCTTCTACTTTGATTCAAATAAGCTCACAAAAGTTGCACCACCTTTGCATGAAAGCTTATTTCGTGCCTTATGATCATGAGTTGAGCTTATTTGGGTTTTGGTAGCTTGTGAGAGCTTTTGTACGTTTTTGTCAAGCTTATTTAAAAGTCTTCATAAAGTTTTCTTTAGCTTATTTGTCATTTTTATTGCTTAAAAGTTGTTTACATGTTACAAGCCCTAGAATTGGACTTGAGCTTATTTAAGCTCGTAAAGCTTGTAAAAGCTTCTTTTGAATCCTCTAGAGTGCTTATTAATGAGTAGACATTAGTTTCTTTTGAGTCCTTAAGCTTATTTTACGTTAAAAATTAGTTCTTTTTATTTTTGCATGTGTTTTCAAACTTTACGTAATGTTTTCTATAAAATAGGTTTTAGCGAATAGTGTATTTTCTGAAATAGCGAATATGAGTCTAGGGTTTAGCGAATAAGCATTTTTCCAAAAATAGCGAATAGTAATTTTTGTTTTAGGTTTAGCGAATAGGATTTCTCCAAAAGTAGCGAATATGGTTTAGTGTGGTTTAGCGAATAAGCAATTTTCCAAAAATAGCGAATAGGTATTTTTCAAAGTTGCGAATAGTTTTCTTAAAATTTCTGCGAATAGTACTTTTGAGTTTCTGCGAATATGGTCCTTTGTTTGCGAATAGCTTCTTTTCTGCGAGTAAGTGTTCATGTGTTGCGAATAGTGCCCAAATAGCGAGTAAGGGTTCAAAATAGCGAGTAAGATTTCAGTTGCGAGTAAGCAACTTGGATTGCGAGTAAGCAATTCAATTCCTTTGCGAGTTCATCTTGGCAAAGTCGTATCTTGCAAGTTTGGTCCCGTGCTCTCGAGTTTGGTTCTCTTTTCGCTAGTTTGTTTTCGTTTGTTGTTTACCAAGCCGAGCTAGGCTTATTTACACTCCATCGTTTATCGAGTGGAGCTTTCTTTTATTGTTTTCTTACCGTTACTCTGTCGAATTTTTCTTAGAATCTTTTTAACTTAGTTTATTTTTCCTTTACTTGTTTTACTTTCTTAGTTCAACTTTCTTTTCGTTAATTAAAAATACAAAAACATTTTCTTTATTAATTCTTTCGTATTACATTTCTTTTACTTGTTTCTTAAACGTATGTTTTCTTTAATTATTAGCTTTATCTCTCTTTGTTCCGTTCTTTACTTAGTTTAAGTTTTCAATTAAGTTTTTGTAGTTTAATTAAAATCAAATCAAATCTTTTATAAATCCAATTCATAACACATAACTCACGACTTGAGTAACTTGATCAATTTCAACCCTCGTTGGGACTACGACCCGTGGTTTACAAGCTTCACCGCTTGGTTTACCGCGACCATCCATTTGTATCTTTAGGTTTGATTGGTGGTGGTGGTTGAGTTGGGAAGTTTGTATGCCAAAAATTAAAAATGTTAAAATCAAGGCTTGTATTGAGTGTTGAGTGGAAAGGGAATATCTTGGTTATTAAATATTTTATGTATTGTTTAATAAGATTAAGTTAAAATTATGTTGGTATTATTATGTTGATGGAATGATAAAAAAAGTAGTTTGTGTATTTTAATGAATAAATTTATGGCCACCCATGTTATCATCAAGAAGTTTAGAGATACAATAATGCAAGTGGGTTTCATGAGTTTGTGCTAGTGGTTTTTGTTTGAAATGCCTTGTTTTGTCAAAAACTTATCATTTGATTAATAAGTTTATGAATAGAATGTCATTATATATAGTTCTTATTTTGTCAAAAGGAATCTACATCAATGTCAATAATTGATGATTGCATGTTGATTTAACATGGTTTGGATTTTTGTACACTGAGCATATATATTAAAATCTTCATAAATCAAGCTCCTATCAAGTTGATATAAAATTACTACAATACCTAAAGTGAGATTGTGAAAGGGCTTGCGATAACAATTGTTGCCTAAAAATATATTTTATGTGGGACATTGAATATGTCCAATCATTTTATATTGGAGCTAAAATCCTAGTAGAGTTAAATACGTATATGATGAAGTATTATAATCATAGAAAATTGACAAACAGATTAGAGAATTGCAATTTGTATACATATTACGGAGTAGCAAATAAAAGTTATCTGATTACCATGACAAGTTGATATACTTTTTATAAGAAGTAAAAAGGTAAATATATATTTTTTTTTTAAAAAAAGTAAAAAGGTAAATATAGTAAGAGTAAAGGGTACTTATAACATACATCCTTAAGAAATATCTTTCAAGTTCAGCCGACATCTAGCCTCCAACAAGTCACTCTACGCTAAAACTGAGAAATGTAGAGATTAATTATAACAAGTTATGTAAAATATAACTGTTGACGAAGGTATCATAAAGCTTTGGTTTTCCATTTTTGTAACTTCACATTTTCTAAATGAAATATTGGGCTATACTGGGGACGTAAACAACTAAACAATATATATCTGAGTACGGGCTTATCTTTTGGGCCTTATCAAAGTCCAAAGCTTGATGACCTGCACTCTAACTCTCTAAGAGTCCGTTTGGTTTGTAGATAGGTTTAAGGATGCGTTTGGTATGTTGTCATGAATCATAATAGGTATGGGTATAAATATAACGTGGGCTCCTTAGGCAGAAAGATCCATACCTTCCCCTTTTTGAGTGATATGGAGTATGGAACATATCTAAATTTCATTCCAATATTTGAAAAGATTTCACCTTAAACAAACACATGATTAGAATGAAAATTCATTCATTGATTCTCATTCTGAGATATCAAACGCACACTAAGATTATGATTTGGATTTAAATTATAATTTAGATTTGAATTTGAAAATAGAAAATATATGATCGTAAAGAATGTTGTTTATTTAATTAAATAAGATTGGAAATGGATTTGAGATTTCTAGTATTAAAATAATAAATATGAGGATAATAGAAGTGATGGGTATTTTTTAAATAAAATTATTAAAGTCCAGTAAAAAGACGTGAGGTGCAAGTCTTATGGCCGACCACAAACCAATTGAGTTTCAAAACCCATCTGTTATGCTTGCATAGTTGCATTTATCAAATTTTAGTTTTAAAGGTGTGAGACCAATCATAAATCCAAACTTCACCTACCAAATGATAGTACTATGGATTCATGTCATTCCTTCAAGTCCGGGCCCTAACTTAATTAAGTGCTTAATATGAAAAAGAGGTAACTACATTTTTTGTCCTTGTAGTTTGCTAGGCATTTCATTTAAAATCCATTTTTCAAAAAAGTATCAGATCCTGTCCAAAAACAAAACAATGTTACGGGTTAGTTCAACTTTACTAACGCCGTCAGTTTGACTTACATTGAATGTTAAATGTGAGTATATTTGTTTTTTCAAGCATTTAATTAAACAAAAATGGTGTCCACGCGCACCATTAACAACACATAACTTTTCTTTCTTTTTTCTTTCACTTTCTCTATTCTATTTTGTCATCGGATAATCACATCTTCATCCTCATGATCAACAGAGTAAATTGCAAAAATCAACCCTGTGATTTAGCCAAATGGCAGGTTCAATCCTTATCCTTTCGAAAGTGCACTCATCGTCCATGTGAGGTACTTAAAAGTGCACATTTGATCCATTGCTAAAGTTAAATTACTAAAATACCCTCTTCGTCTTCCCTTTCACTTTGGTCCCTGTGTGGGTAATTTAGCCATTTAATTTCCATGGACCAACCGTGCACTTGTAAGTTCCCATAAGGACATCGAGTGCACTTGTAAGTTCCTCACAGAGACGTCAAGTGCACTTTTGAAAGAACATGGACTGAACTTGCAGTTTGGCCAAACCACAAGGACGACTTTTTCAATTTAATCTGATCATAATAAACACACCCACCTTCTGTTCACAACCACCACCACTCCTGCCACCACCACAAACACAAACATCACACACCAACATACATACCATCTTCTTTACACCCATACCCATAACAACATACACATGTGTTATTCTTTACATACGCATACCCTTAAAATCTCTCTCTCTCTCTCTCTCTCTCTCTCTCTCTCTCTCACTCACACACATACATATACATACATACACATATGAAAAAAACACAAACACATCCACCAAAACCAACCACTAGCTACCATCTCATCCACTCGCTACCACGACTTCCTGTTACCCACCAACACCACCACGAACCCTTGACCAACACCTCCGAAAATCACCACCAACTGTCGGATCTGGCTGGATGTTGACCAGATCTAGCTAGAACTGCTGGTGGTGATTTCATGTTGGTTTCAATCTGGCTTTAACTTTGGTTTTCATTTGGTTGGTGATGATGATGTTGTGAGTGCATTTTGATTTTGTGTTTTATTGTAAGATGGTGAAGTAGGTGTCTATGTGTTTGTGTGTGTGCGCGCGCGTGTGAGTGTTGTTTTTGTGAAAAACTAGAAGGGGGTTGAATAGTTTTACGTCCTTTTTAAATTTATAAAAACTTTGTTTCTAAAAACACCTCGATTCTAGTTTATGTGAATTCAATACTTGCACTATATGAACAATTCTAACTAACTAACTAAGCTAATATAATGTAAATATAAATGTAATGAAAAGATATAGTTAGAAAGATCAAACCACAACACAAGGATTTATAGTGGTTCGGCTACGAAGCTCCTCTTCACCCTACTACACTCCCCGAGTCTCTTACTCAAGAGTTTTCTTCACTATGTCAACAAACTCCCTTGTAGCGGAGAAACCTTACACACCTTTTCTTACACCGTTTAGCGACACTAAGCAAAATGTCGAGTTCTAATAGTAGCTAGAACCAATCTCACAACTCTTCACAACTAGTCACTACTTTTTCACACCACTACTACTTCACTACTATCTCTTCACAACACAACTTCTACCCACCTAAATCTATTTATCACAAGCACTACACAACTTTACAAATGATTTACACAATCTACAAAACTAATTTACAATACTTCTTGATTTGATATTGAAGGAGTATTTTTCTCTTGCACTTTGAATGATGAGGGATTGAATCATTTGAAACAAAGACTTATAATCTTATGATCAAAGGATTTAGAAGGATGTTTAGAGAGGATTGAAACTGAAAATTTTCGTGCAAAAGGTGAGGAAAAATTGCAGAAATGAGCCTGTATTTATAGGCAAAGAAATCTGACAACAGGAGCGCGCCGACCCCCTTAAATGGTGGCCGCCCCCCTTAAAATTAAGGGGGCCGCCCTCCTGTAATGGCCAGTTTTCTTGTCTTTTTCTGGTGAAAGTTTATTTGGTGAAAAACTAACTGATTTTGGTTAAAAATTTGAATTCATATATTTGTTATGAATTAAACATTTTCCTTTAATTACCAAAATTGTTTTTCAAATATATAAGATGTTTATAACATTTTATAAACTTTGTAGTGTTTAAATAAAATCTCTTTGATCATAAAATGTATTAAACATTTGTTTATTCATACCTTAAGTGATATTGTTAGATGGAATGATATTAGTAACTAAATACTTGTTTACGGGTTAATTTTTCGTTTAATGTTTTTACATTTTGTGATTATCAAAACGTAGGGATATCGAAAAATATTAATAACGTTTTTATGCATTATTTATATCAACAGTTTTCAAGATGATGATTAAGGTGTTTGTGGTGGTTTTGATTTTGTGATTTTGGTTGTTAGTTTTAGTTTAGGATTTAGGAGATGATATTGGAAACGGGCTTGAATGGAAGATATGAGATGGAAGATGTGGTTTATGTAGAGAATCTGTGGTATTTTTGTATGTTTGTTTTTCTTTATTTGTATTTAATTAATTTTGTTTGTATATAAGTGATTATTGAAATGAGTGTATTTAAGTTATTTTCAATACTGAGACCAAGGGTGTTTTACTCACTTGAAATATCTTAACTAGTCGAACTACCTGTCAACTAAAAAATGGACCAAACCATAACGTGTGTTTTAGTTTCGGACATGATCCGATACATTTTAAAAAATTAGACTAAAAATGAAATATCGAGCAAACCACAAGGACCAAAAATGTAGTTAACACTATGAAAATTGTAATCATTAAACATACCCTATGTACATCTTATATGTTTATTATACATCAATTTGTGAGGGAGTATATGCTTTTTCACTTGTAGGTAGATAATTGACATGTGACACTAGAAGGATAAGTAAATGGATTATTAGAAAGATTTGGCATTTCTCGCCCAATAATAGAAGTTAAGATTTAGTGTTTCAAACAAATAAGCTAGTTAAAGTATTAATTAGATGATAGTGGAACTTTAATGCTCCATTCAAGTATCTTTCGATTAAATGTGTTTTTAGTTGGTTTTTATACGTTTCATTTTGTGTCATTTTACATTTTTATGCTCAAAATTGTAATTGATCTGACGAACACCTGCAGGCTGCAACAAGAAAAAAAAATTAAAAAACAAGCTCACATACGCACCAAACACATATTTGTTTTGTAAGAAGTTTTAGAAAAACTAAACTCTCTCAAATAAACCACTATTGAATCTCAATTTAGCAACAAGAACACAACAAAGTGATCTTAACCAGTTTAATCAAATCCGCTACTGCTATTCAGGTATGGATCTATCGCCTAATTAGTGATAGTTCTATTGCAAACAAATAACAAGAACTGAGTGAATCAAAGTAAATTGTAAGAGAACTTTAATAGCTTTAGAGCGAGAAAATAGAGAGATTAATCATATGGGAAAAGGAGTTATAAGACTGCTATCTTGTCTCATTCTTTATATATGCAGCAACAATAAAATGACACAATAAGTCTCTCAACTTTATAAATCAAGAATGAGACTATTATTTCAACATCCTCCATTAGTCTCATTCTGAAACAAATCAATCATATGAAGCTTATTGCTTAGCAACCTTGTGTTGACCCACATCAAGACCTTTTGTAAAAATGTATTAGCAGACTCGGTCTTGCAAGTTTTAATAACCCTGGAAGTAATTTTAACCCTTACGAAATGTAAGTCAATCTCTAAATGCTTAGTTCTTTCACCAAAAAATTTGCAGCTTTGTTATCACAAAACAGTTTTATAAGGAGAAGATTTTCAGATTTCAAGTCTGCAAGTATCTTAAGAACCCAGACAATCTCACAAATAATAGCAGCAATGGCTTTGAACTCTGCTTGAGAGGAATAATTAGAAACAGTAGGTTGTTTCTTACTCTTCCAAGAAATCAAAGAACCCACATAAGAACAAATAATGTCCAGTAATAGACCTTCTAGTGTTCATACACCTTGCCCAATCTGCATCAACAGAAGCTTCAAAAGTTTTTATTTTTATATATATTTTATTTATTTATTTATTTTTTGTGCAGTTAGAATACCTTACCTGGAGAGCCTTTAAAATATTTCAATACCTTTAAAGCAATCTGAAGATGTGATTTTAGAGGAGAATACATAAACTGGCTAATACAATGCGTAGTATCTGCAATGTCAGGCCTGGTAGAAGTTAGGTAAATATGTTTACCAATTAACTTTTAATATTCGGTAACATTTGTTAAACAAAGATCATTATTAGTAGTTTCACTGTTAATACTTAATAGATAAGTTTGGTTTAAGAGGTATTGAAAGGCTTCCCAGCTAAACCAAACTTAAATATCAACTCTAAACAATATTTCCTTTTTGATAAACACAAACCTTTTTCAGTTTTAAACACCTTAATGCTCAGAAAATATTTAAGCTTACCCAAATCCTTGATCATAAAGTTTGGTTTCAAAAAATACAAACTTTTAGATCTCCTCTAGTAACAATAATATCATCAACATAAAAAAAAATAACGATTAACAAGTCATTATTAGATTTAGTATTATGAATATTCACTTTTAGACTGAACAAAACCACACTCAATCAAAGCATCAAATAATTTCTCATTTCAATGTCTAGGAGCTTGTTTTAAACTATATAACGACTTATTAAGCTTGAATACTCTTTTTATCATTAGCAAAAAAAATTTCCTTTTGGTAATTTCATATAAGCAATTTTATGTAAATTAAATCACCATAAAGAAAAACAGTATTAATGTCTAATTGGAAAATACTCCAGTTATTCAACACAACCAAGCTAATAAGACATCTTATAGTAACAATTTTCACAATGGGGGAAAATGTTTCATCTAAATCCACACCTTCTTTCTTACTATAATCTTTTACTATAAGTCTTTTCTTATACCTTTCAATCTTACCATTAGACTTATATTTGATTTTAGACACCCATTTACATCCTATATCTTTTTGGTCACTAGGTAAGTCTGTAATTTTCCATGTATTATTCCTATATAAAGCCTCCATATCACTATTCATTTTCATCAATCCAATTTTTATCTTTTGATATATGCATTCGATATCACTATTCCTTCTGCAAGGTTTTTCCCACTGAGTTTTGCTTGGGAATATGTTTTAAGGAGCCAATCTCAGTTGGTTTGCTATACTCCTAGTGGGCAATAGCTGGATAACTTTAGGGATATGTGTTATGTTAAGTGGTTTTTCCCTATTTGTGTTCTAATTATTGTATGTAGTTAGTTTGTGTTCGTTTTTTGGCATATCACAAATTGCTTAGTAGCTATTCAAGCGATTGCTTAACGTTAATGTGGTACTTCTGCCACATTTCATTGTACTTAACGTTTTTTTTATTAATATATTTTACCAGGATAATACCTTTTACCCTTTTTTTATATATATATTTTATAACAATACTAACTAGATTTAAACCAGAATAATTGACAAACTTTTCAATATCATACTTAACCTTACTGCTAATAACAAAATCATTAAATTTGTTTGGAAAAACATACTTTCTTGCAGACCTTCTAAGGCCATTATCGTTATCTTGTTGTTCAAAAGAACTAAGACCCTCAGAACTTATATGACTTTCATCAAGTGGTACAACTTCCATATCCTCACTGGTAGAGCTATTATGATCGCTCATAGTAGGGTTGCTATGAACTACTGGACTATTTAAGTGACCTACAGGATTGCCTAAGTGAGGAATGGTACCACCATCACACTTTGATGAACTATTTTTCTCTAACACATCATCATTGGGTATATCATTTCTAGAACGAGAAACTGAATATTGGCAAAAAGGAAGATTTATCCATGTCCTTGTCAACAAGTATTGAATAGAGGGAGAACCGTCTGAGAACCGTCTTGCAGCCATAAGATCGTTAGCTAGTAATGATAAGTTCATTTTCATGAGAGAAACAAACGCTTATGGGTAGTAGTGCAACGATAGCATTGTTGCTAGACGAGAGATATTGCTTATATAAGTTTCGAGAGTGTTGTCGCCATGCACAAGTAGGAGTTTGTTGGTACTGTGTGTACATGACGAAACATATAAACTTATATTGGTTGCAATTCATGAGACCTAAGGGTCATACACATATAACGCGAGACACCTGAACTATATATGTATGAGTATATTGCATATATACATATATATAACGAATTATCAATAAGTACGGTAAATGAGTTGTTTGCTTATTGGGCTTAATTAATGTTTGGACTTAATTAATACTATAAGTAAAAGAACATCTAAATAAGTTGGGTTGGACAACAAGCCCGATAAGCCCATATATGGCCAAGGATCGGCCGGATATATCCTAGGGATATATTTGGGTTGTTTTGGTTTTTGAAATATAGAAAGCATATTTATGTTAAAGGTTAAGATAAATATATTTTAAATCAGTAATGAATAATTACTAAGTTTGAATTAGCTTCATTATGCGAAAGAATTAATAATAGTAAAATTATAAATCAAGGGTTTGATTTTATTGACAAGTCATTATAATTTTCAAAACCCTAAAACCTCCCAAACCCCTCCCTTGGGTCGTCGGCCAAACGAACACACAAATACACTTCGTGTGTTCTTTGTTGTGATATTTGATCTCGTACTTGTTCGTTTGATGGAGATTATTCAAAGCCTAACAACTATAGGACGTTGCTTGAACGTTAGTGTGGAAATTAGATTTGGCCGGATTTACTCTTGATTAGTGTTTTGCTTCTCTTGGGGTTTTGGACTTGGGTCTATTAACAGGAGTAGAAGAATCGTTTGTTCGTGTTTGTTGGTTAGCTGAAAGGTATGTAATATATATATATATATCTGTACATGATTAAGTAATAGTGGATGTATTTGGATCTCACAGGACGAAAACAATGTTTTGTAAATAAGTAATTTGACTAGAGTCGTCCGGTTAAATAATTTTTAAAATTACTATATGTTATATTGTCGTTTTCCATCAAAACGCGTATCATAACCATCTCTGATTTTCTTCTTGAAGATCGAGGGCAAGTCAATATCGTATTTAAGAAGGTCATCCTTTAAGTTGGCAATGCGGAACCAAGGACACGTCTTGGATCTAATGGACAAAATATCAATAAGCCTGCCATATTGACCATGTAGAGAATGGATCGCTTTGCACTAAAGAGTGTCTTTTTAGGTGTGAAACCTCCGCCACTATTTCAAAAGCATAGCATAGTTGCTAGAGTTGAGGTCACCAATACAAGCCCACCTCTGGAGATTGGAGAAATTGCTTTATCCTAAGCAATCCAAGAGACCTTGTCTGCGTCCGTGACACCTCCTCAAAAGAATTTTCTTCTAATTCCTTCAAGCTTTTGAATGATAGTCAAAGGAGCCTTGAAGGTGGAGAAGTAATAGACACCAAGGGTGCCAAGGACACACTTAATTAAAGTAAGCCTTTCACCATTTGAAAGAGACTTCGCTTTCTAACTTGAGAGTCTCTTGTGGAACTTGTCAAAAGGATGCTCCAAATAGCACATCTTGACATCTTAGCACCAATTATTGGGAGACCCAAGTAGACAAATAGTTACATGGAAAATGGGAAGGAAGGCATCCAACGGTAGAACCTAAAGTGTTGATTCCTAGAGAGTAGAGACTACACATATACAAATTTGTTGAAGAGAATACACATGTATATATATATAAGAAGATAGAAGATAACTCAATAAAATGACATTTTGCAACGATATATATTTTTCTTGGATAATTTAGTTGGTATATCGATCTGATCATGATTTAAGATCGACATTAGCTTCAACATTGGCTTTGATTCATATATTCAAAACTAGCGTCAACATTAACTTTGATTCATTTGTTTAATTAACACCGTACCGAACCTATAACGGATTCCAAATCCTAACATGTTACATGATATAGTCATAAAAAAGAGAACGGATCGTACAACCAAACTATTCGGCGTCTTTAACTAAATAGACTTTTCATGGAATATGTACAAGTAGCCAGCCCTAACATCACATGCATGCCCTTCAAATTTATTAATCTCAAACGTACGAAGAACATGAGTGCTTAAAACATTTACAAGTTAAGCCAATGATATTGCAATAGCATGTTTCGATATGATTTTCCGATTCTTCTTAGAGAAAATATAAATCGGACGTGTAATCATTGGAATAAGAATGACAAAAATTTGGCAAACAAACGAACCTAATTAGTTAATTACTTGTACTAAATCTAGTTAGTAAGTTTATGTCGATCAAATGTCATAATCATTCTTAATTGCATCATCCAGAAAATAAATACCGTTAACCTACCCCTGCCCACCAGGAGTCCCCTACCAATTAATATCAACTTCAACCTAACTTAAACTCCCGCATTTATTGCTACTTTAGCTTTTCATATTTGTTTGTTTAAAATACTTATGATGTCTCTTATGTTGTTTGCATAACATACTTAAAGTACTAAGGATCTTATTGGAATTCTTAGTTATGGAAAACTATGACAAAGTTTACATAGTTGTGTCTGCTGTCATCTCATGGACATGTGCATTCTTGTTAACACGAAAGGTTTTCCCTAAACGATCTTTCGATTTTTGCAATCGTATAGTTTCAGTTATACATGCTTTTTTTGCGATCTTTTTGGCATGTATGTCTGTTCAAGACTGGAAATGCCCAGTTTGTCCGTTGGCATCAAATTCTTCTCCTCTTCAGGTTCAATTCAAAACAAGTTTCAAATCTTTTTTTTTTTTTTTTTTTTTTTTTTTTTTTTTTTTTTTTTTTTTTTTTTTTTTTTAAATTTTTTT
>LBNU01028184.1:109303-152289 GCA_014162995.1 Artemisia annua | reverse complement strand
TTTCCTTCTTCTTCTTCTTCTTGGTGTATCTTACTTTTGAGTTTCGTCTTGTTTGTGTATCATATTTCAGTTGTGTGTATTATTTTTACCCCTTTGCCGGTTAATAGGAGTGTATAAATTGAAATGTAAAATAGTCAAATAGTACACATGCACAACTATAATATGATGCGCTAAAAAGACAAAACTCAAAAGTAAGATACACAAAAAAAGAAAAAAAAAATAATAATACACGACGTAGACTTGAAGAAAATGACAAGTAAGATACATTTACAATTAATTACCTTTTTAATTCATTTAGGCAATCATAGTTTGTACGTTTTTGCTTTTCTTTGAAATGATTTAGGTTTCTATATTTAGTAACTTTTTTTTATAATTGTCTAGTGTGGATCGGAAATGGTGGCTACAATGTGGATCACAGAGATATCTAGTCCATTTCTACATTTGAGAGAGTGTCTCAAAGAGCTTGGTTATAAAGACACTGATCTCAATTTAGCAGCTGATGTTAGTCCCTTTAAATTTTTTTATCATCTCGTAATCGATCTATATATGTTAAAATAACAGTCTCTATCTAATGACATTTGTAAAATTTCTAAAGTTACTTGTCATTTAAAATAACTTGTTTGAACTTTGCATTCCTCTTTAACTATTCAATTTGCAGGTATCATTTGCAGTAATTTTCTCAATTGCAAGAATGTGCTTTGGACCATATCTTTGCTATGTTACACTAACTGCAGATTATCCTTTTCTCATTAAGGTATTAAAGATATCATATCTTAAAAAGGAGTCTTTTAGATATTTTGTACAGCTCAGGTTTTCCATTTTTTTTGGACCCTCTAAACTATATGACATTAATATCGGAAATTTTTGCAGGCAATGGCATTGGGACTTCAGTTAGTAAGTGCTTTCTGGTTCTACAAGATTGCAAGAATGGTGAAATACAAATTGATTAAGAGATCCACATCCAAAACCAGTTAGCTCTAGCTAGCTCACTAATGTGTAACATTAATTCATTCAATATATATGAAGTTTTCTAGTAAAATGTTTAATGAAATCTACATTTGGGACATAAAAGCTCGTTTATTTGCTTCACACCTATGCATGATTCCGCTGAGGTTTTCAAATATGTATAATATGATAAAAGCAACTTAGAACAGACCATACTACTGTATTGGGTCGATATTATTTGTATTGGGCTCTAGCCTGAGTTCTAGATTATTCGCTTTTTATGTACCGAATCTTTGTATTGTATGCAAGAGAGAATACCGAACATTATTAGAGCACACGGTGCAGTTGAACGGCGAGGCTCGCCGTTCCTACGTGGCTTTCGCCGTTCCTCGCCGCCACACCTTCTCCACTTCGCCGTTGCTCGCCGTTGGTGAGTTCTCCGTGGCCACGGCGAGGCAAGGTTCTGAACAGGGACGGAGCCAGGAATTTGCGTTGAGGGGGGCCGTAAATACTTTTATCGATAACACCCAATTCATAAATTTGGTTACTAAATGGTTCAACCTGATTGATTTTAAACACATATACAACTTTCATGGCCATGTCAACCTTATATTAAATTTTAAAATTGGTAATGAGAATGGAACTATCTAATAAAACATGATATGTTAATCGTTTATGTTGCTCAAACTACTAGTTATATCAGTCAAGTTTTTCTTCAGTAACTCACTAACTAGTAACTCACTAACTTCTAACTTGTATACCTTTTGTTTTTGGGTAAACTTGTATACCTTTTTTGTTTTCATGTAAAACATATTTTGATATGTGTTATGGGCTTCGTATCTATATTGGGCCTCCAAGAAGCTAAGAAGTCAAGTTTATAAGTAAAATAGGTTTCCTTCGACACTACAACAATTTTGTTACGCCGCTTTTTTGTTTCTCTTCCCTCTATGTTTTAGCTTCTTCATCATCATTCATCTTCATCTCCATGTATTTTTTTTCCATTCTTTTTTCTTTGAGTCTTTCTATATGGCATTGGCAGGGGCTAGATTGAAGACTTATATAAAGTGTGGGCAGGAAACCAAGCTACATGCTAGGCTAGTTGGGCCGGTTGGGGGTGGCCGAGCACCCTCCAGCCCCCCCACTGGCTCCGCCTCTGGTTCTGAACATGCTGCAGCTTTTTGCATATATTTGTAAGAGGTTAGAGAAGTAGAAATGAATAAAAAAAATAAAGTTGTAAGAGGTGGGGCCCAAATGAAGAAGTTGAGGTTAGTTGTTTGGTGGGGAAGGGGTTATTTGTGAAGAGGTGCTGGGTGATGTGGCACACGTGGGGCCCGAATGAAGAGATGAACCTCTTCAACTACACTTTGTGATCTTACTTGGTATCACACTGTATCAGCCAATATTCGATCATTAATTCCAAAACCCTAAAACCAAAATTTTTCAGTCGCTCCATCCGGTTTCTTGTGTTTCGTCAATCGTTGGTCAAGTTGTGTTACCAGTCGACGTGCTTCAAGTTTGTGGTAATTATCTGTTTGTCGATTGTTGGTCGTTGCTAGATTACCAGTCGTCACGTTATTTGCTTGTTGCTGCTCCATATATATTTGTTTCGATTGTTTGCAAGATACTGTTCATTTGCTACTTCCTTGATGCTGCTCCATGTTCTTCCCAACCCTACATAAAGATACTGAAACCCTAATTAACAATCATCACCATGACCGTCACCCCTACTCCACCCGTCATCTTGCTTTTGGATAAGCTTATGACGATTAACAACATCCCACACTTGTTCCCGTTAAGTTGGATGTTGACGAGATGAATTACTCGTCTTGGTTGTACTTCTTCAAAAACCTATGTAAAGGTTATGGTCTTTTAGACATATTTTCAGCCCTGATGAAGCTTCGTCAAGTACTACGCCGCTTCATGATTCGGAACGGTTGAAGATTGACAGGATTGTCATCCCGTGGATTTTTTTTTTTAACATTATCCAAGACCCTTCAAGCAAGGCTTGTTGTTGATGATCCTCAAACAGCTAAGAAAGCATGTGCCTTCTAACTTTGATTTTCAATGACAACAAACGCACGCATTCTATTGCATTGAAGGCCGAATTGCGTGCCTTGAAGCTTGGAGACATGAGCATCGATGCTTACTTTCGTAAGATCAAATCCATTGCTACTATCTTGACGAGTCTCGGATCACCTATTAGTAATGAGGATGTGGTCACATTTGCTCTTGAAGGCTTGCCCGATAAATATGATAGTGTTTCTACTATTATTGCTCATTGGGAGCCTTTCTCGCACCTTAAGATGGTTCGATCTATGCTAACTACCGACGAAATGTGGTTTACCTCTATTGACTCCTCGTCTTTTTCACCCATGGTTTTGTAAGCCAAATCAGAATACTACTCGCCGCCCTAGTGTTACCAATGGTAAGATTAATAAACCATGTTTTACTAGTAGATATTGTCGTTTTGGTAATGCTTGCAAATATATGCATGGGTTACCGTTACTCGGGCCGGTGGCAATAATTCACTTTGGTCCACTAATACTATTCGCTCCTCAACCACTCCTAGTATGACCCCGGAGCAAATGGCTTTAATTCAATCACAACAAGCTCTTTTAGCCATAGACGAAACTTGGTTGAATTTATTAAGAGGGCCGAATGCTATATTAGTTAATTTGGGAGGGCAAAAATTGTATTTCCTTTTAAAAAATATAAGTATAGCCTCTAAGTTTTGGGAGGGTCGTGGCCCTCCCCTGTCTCTACTAAGGTCCATCCATTCTTTTAGCTCAACTTCGGTGCAATGGGACTAATATTGCCACTTCCTCAATATCTAAACTGAATAAGGCTATTGTTTCCCCTCTTGTTTTCCATATCGGCCCAGTCTAGCCTTTGAAGGGCTTTAGCACTCCACCTGGGTTCTCACAGCCCATTTTTTGTCAGGATGGTAACCCGTTGGTTCAGTCGGCCCAACAAGCTCACACTATGTCTTTACAACAATTTAACCAGGCCCAACATCCCCTATAGGTACGACTATAAATTCTGTGGCCGGTGTAATTTGCCTTTGTGAGTTAGTCCGCATCTAATCAGGTACCGGGACATGAGACAAGTTTGCCCAAAGCTTTTAGTGCCACGACTCTTTAGGATAATACTACGAGCAATTGGAATACGGGCACATGTGCGAGCTCTCATCTTAATGATTCTGTTACTAGTTTAAGTGATGTTTTTAATGTGTGCATTTATCCGTCTGTCTCAGTTGGTGATGGTTATTCCATACCCGTTACTAACTCAGGCCATAGTATTTTGCCTACATGCCATCGAATCCTTCATTTAAATAATGTCCTTATTACTCCTAATATTGTTAAGAATCTCATTTCTGTTCGTCAGTTTGTTCGTGATAATAGTTGTACTGTTGAGTTTGACACTTTTGGTTTTTCTGTAAAGGATTTCCCGACTCGTCGGGTTCTACTCCGCTGTTATAGTACTGGAGATCTTTACCCGGTCATGGATCCTTCCACCATTCCTCATGTCCTTCTCACCGGTCAGTATAAGTGCCACCACCAGCATCTTGGACATTCGGTAAGTGAAGTGTTACGCTATGTTCTTTCTAGTAATTCAATTTCGTGTAATAAAGAGAAACCTCCCGTTCTTTGTCATGCTTATCAACTTGGCAGACACGTGAGGCTTTCGTTTTTTAGTTCTAGCACTCCAGTTCAGTTTTGTTTTGACATTGTTCACTGGATTTATGGACTTCCCCCATTCCGAGTCTTTCTTGTTTAAAATATTATGTTTTATTCATGGATCATTATTCGCAATATGTTTGGGTTTATCCTTTAGTTAACAAAATCAGATGTCTTGTCTAAATTTATGTTGTTTCGTAACTTTGTTCACACTCAATTTAAGTGTGAAATAAAGTCATTTAAGTGTGATCATGGTGGTGAATTTGATAAACACGCTTTTCATAAGTTATTTACATCTAATGGTATTCAGTTTTGTTTTTCTTGTCCAAAAACATCACACCAAAACGGTAAGTATAAAAGGATGATCCGAACCATCAACAACCTCATTCGCACCTTACTTTTTCAAGGCTTCCTCCTAATTTTTGGGTTGTAGCACTCAATATGGCCGTTCACTTGCTCAATATTTTACTTTCTAGTGCCATTAACGATGAAATACATTATACACGTCTTTTTGGCACCATACCCGACTATAGTCTTTACGTATTTTTTGGTGTCTTTGTTACCCTCACCTCGATACCACTCACAAACTTGAAGCACGCGCTACACCCTCCATATTTTTGGGTCATGCATTCAATCATCGTGGGTACTGCTGTCTTGACTTAAACACCAATAAAATTATTATTTCACACCATGTCACATTTGACGAAACGGTCTTCCATTTGGTTCTATGATAATATATGAATTTTTCTTAATATTATTTCATAAAGTCTACTTCTGGGAAGTTAATACTTGATTATTTGCTTAACAACCATATATTTTGAGGTTTTCGGATACATATGATTTGTTAACCTATACTTCAGGACCAGGGCGAAACTTGAACGTATTTGTTAGGGGGGCCAAAGTTATTACGATGTAAAAGTAACTTTCTTATCGGAACAACAAACTAATATTCACATGTTGTTTAACTCTTTGAACACTTAGAACTTACAAAGTTTAACGACTACACATGTTAAATTTCAATATTAAATTCATCACATGTAGTTCAGTAGTTGTACTTTGTTTCTTTTCATTTGTTTCCTGCAACTCAGTGAGCTACTGTACTTTGTTTTGTACATATATTTGCTTTACTAACATTTCCTTATAAGATACATATACACAACTAATGACTCAATCTTTTGGGGGGGCCACAACCCCTCCTAGCCCCCATGAAGTTCCGCCCCTGTTCAGGACATCGGCATTAGAAGAAAATAGAGAACGTAACTTGCATGAACCAATATCATAAAAGTCATTAACTTAAACTACGCAATCTTATATAGTTATAGTTAGTTAGCTATTCGATTATTCGACAGTTCTGCCTGTGAGCATGTAATCTCGACATTGCTCCGTTTGCAAATACAGAAACATGAAGGACCAAAGTTGCTCGTTAGAAATATAATAACCGAATAGCGGTTAGTAGTTAAAAGTTAGTTATTTAGTTTGGTAGTTATTTCGGTTAACAACCGAATGGTTGTGTCGTTTGGACATGACTTTATCGAACAGTCACAAAGGTTCAAAGGCAACCTTTCGTGTCCTATATATACTCGAATACATGTATTATTCCAACAGTTAGACGATTTAAATAAAAGTTATCTAGTTTACTTATTTTGCAATTTCTCTCAATTGACTCTTACCCAACATTTGGGACCAACATTTGGCATCAAGAGCCATTACTCATTTCACGCTCGTTACATACAAACAAAAACAAAAACCTTAACGAGACACAAGGAAACCAAAAACAGAAAGTTTATACGCTAAACTTTATTTTAGACAAAGAAGAACGCGACATACAAAACAAAGGGACGTTGCTTGGATAACTTAGACGCAAGGAAAGTAGTGCACGACCGTACTTGTGTGGAAATTGCAATCAAGACGTCACCAAACGAAGTGGTGACTTGTGGATTTGTGTTGGTGTGATTACTGTACGCAACAAGAACGAGGAAACAAAAACCATTTGTTGTCTTCAACTCTCGTTGGTAACAAACAACACACAACAAAATCTGGAAACTATTTTATTGCTATCTAACGCAACAAAGTTGGAAGAAAGGAGAACGTTGCTTGGTTTTAAGATAGGTATACCGAATAACAAAAACAATCTAGGATTGTTTTGGAATATGCTCGCAATACAAGGACAACAACAGGAGCATTTTGATCACTTGCTCGCAAGGATACCATTGTGTATTTCTGTAGGTTGTTGTAGATAAGGTGTGGAACAAAAGGACGGGGTATTGTGGAACGCGGACAAGCAACGAGGAAAGCAAAGAAAACAAGCAACTCGCTTGGTTTTTTTTTTGGAAAATACCGAGTGGTATTTTGTAGGACTTGAGAGTCCACACTGATTTGGAAACAAAAAAAACAACGAGAACAACAACTTGTTGTTTATCGAGAACTTGAGAGTTATTTAAAAAATAAAATCCGAGACAATCAAAAGTTGTCTAGGGTACGAATTGTTTTCAAATCGACACAAAAAAGGAAGGAGAACAACGTGATCAGAATTGTGGTCTTTAAAGAAAAACAACTCGACAACATCAAAAGTGTACCGAATTGTTTTGGAAGCAAGAACCAGGGAAAAGAAAACAATAGTTGGTATATTCGAGTACCGACAAGAAGGGAATACGCGTGTGACAAACACACAAGGTCACAAAAAATCTCAAACTTTTGGATTTCATTTATTATTTATAGTATAGATACTTAGCTTATACTATTAGAAATCCATAGTACTTATTAGGATTTCCCGGATAACTATTCTTGTTCCCGTAGTATTAAATAATACCACACTAGTTAAAATTCTCACACATATAGAAGGTGAAGATTATAAATACTTTCAAGATGCCCGGTGACGATACGAACAACACTAACAATATAGTGAAACCCGTAACACCTATTGCACAATACCAATGCCCTAAACTTAAAACCACAAACTACACAGTTTGGGCAATACAAATTAAGGTTATACTAGAAGCACACGGTTTATGAGAAACTATAGAACCTAAGGAAAACACGCAAGTAGATGATAAGAAGGATAAGGCAACACTTGCCCTCTTATATCAAGCGTTGACCGAAGATGTAATTTTACAAGTAGCAAGTTGCAAAACGGCAAAAGAATTGTGGGAATCATTGAAAAAGAGACACGTTGGAGAAGAAAGGGTGCAACAAGCACGATTACAATCACTAATGATTGGATTTCAGACTCTTCAGATGAAGGAGGATGAAACGGTGGATGCATTTACAGCCAAATTAAATGCCTATGCCACGAAGGCAACTGAATTAGGAAAGACTTTGGATGAATCACTATTAGTACGAAAACTATTAGATTCCACACCAGATAGGTTCATTCAAATTGTAGCATCCATAGAACAGACAAACGATCTTGATAACATTACGTTAGATGAGATTGCTGGAAGACTTAAGGCATTCGAGGAAAGAATAAAACTCCGAAAGGGAGGACAAGTAGAAAGCCAGGACAATTTGTTGTTCGCACAAGGCGAACACTCTAAGAAAGGAAAACGTTTTTACAAACGCGGTGGTAGATCAAACTATTCACGAGGAGACTGGCAGAATAGGGAAATAGAAACAACTCGAATGGAGGAAACTCATCCCACAAAGATAAATCAAATAATACTAAACAAGTATGGGATAAGAGTAAGGTTACATGTTACAACTGTGGAAAATTAGGTCATATAAAGAATGAGTGTAGAAAAACATCAACAAATCATGAACAATCAAACCTTATCTTAGAAGACAATGAACCATCACTATTAATGGCTACATGTGAAACTGAAGAAGTTTTGCTGAACGAAGGTCAAATACAACCCCAAAAATATGCTACAACAGATGCTAGCATATGGTATTTAGATAATGGTGCAAGTAACTATATGACCGGAACTAAGAGTCATTTTAAAGATATTGACGAAAGCATCACTGGACGCGTTCGTTTTGGAGATGGATCATATGTAGATATAAAGGGTAGAGGTTCAATATTGTTAGGATGTAGGAACCAACAACAAAAGATAGTTTCGGGCGTTTACTACATTCCAAACCTCAAAAGCAACATACTTAGTCTAGGACAACTTACCGAAATAGGTTGTAAGATCATCATGGATGAAAATAAACTGACTTTGTATGATAAGAATAAGACCATGTTGATGAAAGTAGAACGATCTAAGAATCGACTTTACAGTATCAAACTACACATTGAGGCACCTATATGTCTCTTAGCAAATGTAGATAACCAAGCATGGTTATGGCATGCTAGATTAGGTCATCTGAACTTTGACGCTTTAAACAAGATGACAAGAAAAGGTATAGTAGAAGGAATACCAAGGATAAAACATTCATGACAAATATGTGATGCATGCTTATTAGGTAAACACATTAGAACCCATTTCCAAACAAAGCTAAATTCAGATCTAAGAACCCGTTGGACTTGGTATATGGAGATCTTTGTGGTCCCATAAGCCCAGCCACACATTCTAGCAAGAAGCTCATCTTCTTGTTAGTAGATGACTGTACACGGTTCATGTGGGTCTACTTTCTCACAGCGAAAGATCAGGCATTCAACACATTCAAGGAATTTAGGCAAAAGGTTGAAATGGAGTTGAAAATAAAGGTAAAAATGCTAAGAACAGATAGAGGAGGTGAATTTACATCTAATGAATTTACCAAGTACTGTAAAGAGAATGATATAGCAAGACAGTTGACAGCACCACACTTACCACAACAAAATGGTGTAGTGGAAAGAAAGAATAGGATAGTTTTATCAACTACTAGGAGTATGATGAAAACAATGAAGTTACCCTTAACTTTTTGGGCGGAAGCAGTTAGACACGCCATTTACATACTCAACAGGGTACCTACGAAGGCCCTGGAAGATAAAACACCATATGAAGCCCTCTACAAGAGAAAACCAAATCTGGAATACCTAAGAATATTCGGATGCACAGCTTACGCTAAGATAACGATACCTCACTTGAAGAAGTTAGATGACAGAAGCATACCGATGATTTATTTAGGAGTAGAGGAAGGATCAAAAGCATGTAGGCTTTATGATCCAATAGAGAAGAAGAAACATGTTAGTAGGGACGTAAAATTTATGGAAACAAAACCGTGGGATTGGGATAAAAGTGGAGAGGATACAAGTACACAAGACACATTTTTGACTAGTTTTGTGGTAGACGAAGTTGACAACGAAAACCCTATACCTATCGACGTAGAAAACAATGACAATATGTATCCAATACCGGATCCAACATCAGATCCAGACTCACCAATCACACCACCAACATACAATTATGCCCCTAACTCAGATGAAGAAGCAGAAGCTACTATTAGCTCATTAAGTAGCTCAGATCAAAGATATGATCATAGACCAGTACGAGGTTTAAAAGATTTGACAGAAATATATGAAACTGCACAACATGTAGAAGCACCAAGCTTATTCTTCACAGAAGAAGAACCTCGTAATTATAAGGAAGCATCAAAAGATAACATGTGGATTGAGGCCATGGAGATTGAATTAGACTCAATCAACAAGAATAACACATGGACTCTTACCACATTGCCAACTAATCAAAAGGCAATTGGACTCAAATGGGTTTATAAAACCAAGAGAGATGCTAAAGGAAAGATTGTTAAGTATAAGGCAAGGTTAGTAGCAAAAGGCTACGTACAAGAACAAGGAATAGACTTCGATGAAGTATTTGCACCAGTTGCTAGGATAGAGACAGTTCGTTTAATATTAGCACTAGCAGCATATCATGGTTGGCAAGTACATCACTTGGATGTAAAATCAGCATTCTTACATGGAGAATTGAAGGAAGAAGTCTATGTTACACAACCTGAAGGTTTCATTCAACAAGGAAACTCAGGAAAAGTCTACAAGCTAACCAAAGCTCTGTACGGCTTAAGACAAGCACCGAGAGCTTGGAACGTGAAGCTTTATCAAACCTTGAAGTCGTTATACTTTAAGAAATGTAATCTCGAACAAGCAGTTTATACGAAGAGAAACAAGACTTCTACATTTATAGTTGGAGTATATGTAGATGATTTGGTAATCACGGGCACTCGAAAGAAAGAAATCGACTTGTTCAAATCCCAGATGAAAGATAAATTCGAAATGAGCGACTTAGGGTTGCTAGCTTATTACCTTGGGATAGAAGTTACACAAACAGGAGGAGAGATTACAATCAAGCAAACTGGTTATATTAACAAGATCTTGAAAGAAACAAATATGACGGACAATAATGATACGAAGATACCTATGGATCCCGGCACTAAATTTGTCAAGGCGGAAGATGGAAACCCAGTTGACGCAACTTACTACCGTAGCTTAATTGGAAGTCTTAGGTACTTACTGCACACAAGACCATATCTTAGTTATTCAGTCGGAATACTCAACAGATTTATGCAAGGCCCGAAGGACCATCACCTGAAGGCAGTTAAACAAGTAATCCGATATATCAAAGGAACAAAGGAGCATGGCATAATATACAAGAAAGAAGGCGGCTGCAAGATTACAGCTTACAGCGACAGTAGTTATGGAATCAACACCGATCAAGGAAAAGGAACTACTGGAATCGTATTTTACTTTGGAGAGTCACCTATTACTTGGTGTACTCAGAAACAACCTACAGTGGCACTATCATCATGTGAATCAGAATTCATGGCAGCTACTGGAGCAGCATGTCAAGCTTTATGGTTGAAACGACTTCTTAGTGAATTAACTGGATGGCAAGAGAAAAGAATAACGCTCAGAGTTGATAACATATCAGCAATAGCACTCGTGAAGAACCCAGTATTTCATGGAAGGAGCAAACACATTGACATTCGCTATCATTTCATTCGTGAATGCGTAGAGAATGGTCATATCAATGTGGAACACGTTAGTGGAGAACTACAAAGAGCAGACATCTTAACAAAGGCCTTACCAAGACTCAAGTTCGTGACAATGCGACAAATGCTCGGAGTTCAAGACTTAGGACGAAGCAACGATCAAGATTAAGGAGGAGAATGTGAGCATGTAATCTCGACATTGCTCCGTTTGCAAATTCAGAAACATGAAGGACCAAAGTTGCTCATTAGAAATATAATAACCGAATAGCGGTTAGTAGTTAAAAGTTAGTTATTTAGTTTGGTAGTTATTTTGGTTAACAACCGAATGGTTGTGTCGTTTGGACATGACTTTCTCGAACAGTCACAAAGGTTCAAAGGCAACCTTTCGTGTCCTATATATACTCGAATACATGTATTATTCCAACAGTTAGACGATTTAAATAAAAGTTATCTAGTTTACTTATTTTGCAATTTCTCTCAATCGACTCTTACTCAACATTTGGGACCAACACTGCCTAACTCAATGTCTGGTATATACAAAGCATAAGTAACCCATGCTACACATCTTTTTATAAAAATCTCTGATTTGCTACAAACTGAAACTAAAAAACTGTATCCAAAATTTGAGCCCAATCAGCAGTACCCAATATTAGATGCATCTTTAGGCCCATGAACCATGATCATCAGTAATTTGAGCCCAATCAGCAGTACACCACTACTGACTCAGACAAACAAACAAAAAAACAAACCAATCCTGCTTCTTAAAAGTTTTAGAAAAATATATAGCACCATTTGAATAAATAAAATAAAATCATAATATGACCCGCTAGGAAGATATAGATAAGGTAAGAGTCATTAAATGTGAGTTTTGAGACACAAGGATTCAAAACTGTAGCTTACACCTCAGTCGCGCCAGCCCGACCCATATCAATGAAGCTGTAAGCAGTCACAGACGCCCGAGGTTAGTTGACCGCGTAAAGGCAAATGTTCTGCTTATTATGCTAGGAAAACTTCGACAAACAACGACGCGCTCAAATGAACAACTAAGACAACATTTAGCAAAGTGCTAAGTGAGGTACCATTAGTGTATCTATATACATTACTGATACAGAATAAAGATACCATACATGTTTGGGTAACATATCTATAGTAGCTCTAATATATGTTGTTTGTTTAAGACACATGAAGTAAGGGATCTGGCTGGATTAGTTAATTATGGACAACAGTGACAAAGTTTATCTGGTTGTGTCTGGAGTGATCTTTTGGACAAGTGCATTCTTGTTAACACGAAAGATTTTCCCAAATAGTTCTTTCGATATCTGTAAACGTATCATCTCCACGATTCATGCTGTGTTTGCTGTCGTCTTGTCATCTATATCTGTTCAGGACTGGAGATACCCAGTTTCTCCCTTGGCTTCAAACTCTTCCCCTCTTCAGGTTTGGAAAATATTTCAGATCTTGCTATTCATTACTTTTTGTGAAAATCTTGAATGAATGAAAATATATTATTTATGAAGCAAACTATGAACAGATGAGAGCTTTGGGAGTTAATCTTGCTTATTTAATATATGATTTAGTATGTTGCTGGTACGACAAGAAATTGAAGATCGATAATTTGGTTCATCATTTAGTTTGCATTGTTGGAATTGGAATTGGCCTTGCTCATGAAAGGGTACCTACCCTTTTAAAATTTTAACTTTAAGTTTTTTATGTTTATATTTTCTTCAAAGTGAATTTAGTTTTTATGAAACATATGCAGTGCGGAACAGAAATGGTGGCTACAATGTGGATCACAGAGATATCAAGTCCATCTCTACATTTAAGAGAATTTCTCAAAGATCTTGGCTATAAGGACACTAATCTCAATTTAGCAGCGGATGTTAGTTCCTTTTCTTTTCTCAGTTCTTAATTGATAATTTTGAAAATGTATGCATAATTAGTACAGTCTTCGTCCTATGAAAATTGTAATACTTCGTTTATACAAAAGTTCTTACGGAGTTTTTACATCTTTATATAATTTACAGGTTTCATTTGCAGTGACCTACACGGTTGCAAGAATGTGTTTTGGATCATATCTCTGCTTTGTATCGTTATTTTCCAGTAATCCTATTCTTGTCAAGGTATTATTTCTTATGAATTTGGTAACACTTGTAAGACCTGATGAAAAGAATTAGACCCTCTAAACTGACTGTTATTATTGCATATGTGCAGGCAATGGGTGTGGGACTCTTTATAGTTAGTACTTACTGGTTCTGCAATATTGTAAGAATGGTGAAATACAAATTGGCCAAATTAAAAGATCCACATTCAGCCAGCTAGCTCTGGCCCATTAATGTATGTTAATTATTCATCAAAGAATTGCAGATATTCTTGTATGTATCACTTGAAAATTTTCGGATGCGCTTTGAGCAGACAATATATGATTGTAGGTCTGTAGCAACTTAGAAAGCCATTAATTCATTAGAAACCAAGTTTTCCAGCATTACAATAATTTAGATAGCTTAAATCTAGTGGAATTATAATACGCTCCATTATATAGTTATAGTTGGTTAACCATTCGACAGTTCTTCCTAATTTCGCCATTAAAACCAGTGAGGGGATTGATGTTTCCCATTTTAACCATGGATCTAGCAAATTGGTCGTAGAAGAGAGAATCATCCTCGGCGAATGCCTTGACTAAAAACATAGTTTCTTCAACGTTTCCGTTTAGAAGCACTTGATCAGAAGTTAAAAGACCTTTCCCCCACATAATGAGCTTGAAATAAGTGTTATCAAATCTTGCAGGAGATGAAAAATCTAGAGGAGAAATGTTGCTGTCGCCGCCTGTTTTTGGGCAAATTTCTTTTAAGCCATTGGAGTATGTCCTCTCTAAAGTTGAATCTGGCTGATTGTTTCCGTCTTGATTGTATAGTCTTTGCTTAAATGAAGTGCATCTAGCCATTCCTATGGTATGAGCTCCTTTAAGAAATAGAAATTAATTAGAAATCTTGAATGTTGAATGACAAAATCAAAAAAAGATGGTTATAGAAATTCAGTCTTTTTACTAACCAGAAAGAGAGACGAGGTCAACTTCATCAAGACCTTGGCGACGAAACAGTGTGATAAGGTTTTGAATAGTGGAGTTCGGTGGAGGAAGGTTGTTGTTTGATTCCTTGAAATTTGCTTGTGTTGCATCCCTCCTTCCTAACGGTAATTCCCAATTCGGTCCACCACTCTGTGATGGTTTTGCAAGCAATTCGTTAGCTAGTTAATAATGAATTATTTTTCATCAAGTGAGCATTTCATCAATTTGTTTTTTTTATAAAGTCCAAATAGATATATGTGTATGGGAATGGTTATTAAAACTGCCTAAACAGCCCCAAAGTTCGAATGCTTACTAGAACAGTAGAACCTCGAGCAGCAAGGGCGAGAATGTCTGCACAAGAAACCGTCTCTGGACATGCCTCTTCAAGTTTAGATTTAATCTCATCAATCACTTCGAATCCCCTAATTGAATTAGCATTAGGCCCTGCATTCTTTTCGCTCGTAAACATTGCACTATCATCCAACAAAACAGATGCATCACATCCCTGGTACACAACAAGGTAATAATCAAAATCAGGTTAAATTTTGAGTTCAAAATTTCATCTACATTAACGTAACATAATGTATTAAGGAAAATGTAATATACTTGAACAAAGCAATCATGAAAATGAAGCCTTAGTAAAGAAGCAGCCATTCTTGGATCTTTAGCAATGACATCCTCAAGGACAGACATGACAATGTCATTAGCTTGAGGACACGAGAAACTATAGAATTCTGGAAAAAGACCAGAATACCCTAGGACACCGCCAAAAGACCCATCTCCCCCGCCGAAAGACCCATCTCCGGCACCTCCACCACCACCCCATCCAAAGCTAAACCCCGGAAAAGCAAAGCTTGTCACCGAGGATGAGAGCAAAACCATTAGCATACAAGTATTGTAGATAAGAAAAGCCATTACTAATGTATATAAAGAGTGAATTACTAATGTATATAAAGATTGCATAATAGGGCGCAATTATGAATGTATATAAAGAGTGAATGTACCACCACTCTTACCAAACCTTATTGACACTAGTAGGTTCTTAAGACCATTTCAAGATGCATGTTACATGATACCCTTTTAGATACGTCCAATGAGTGCGTGTTTTTGGTGAAATAGTGACAAGTTTATGGGGCCATACATGATACAGATCTTACCGAAGATTAAGGGTAAGTTCTGTACAATGGGTTAGGTTTGATAACATGGATCCAGAAGGAAATGGTTGAACGAAGCCAGTTGGAATATGGTACTTATACAGTTATACTAAGAGAAGAATAGGTAGCTAGAGGTTTGTCAATATTCACGTAGGACGAAGAGAAAATGTTATGGTTTTTACTGAATATCCGAAAACAAAATATTTGTTATACTTTTGCTAGAGTGGTTGTGATTGCAGTTTTACCTGCTCCAAAATCAATTTTGGATCATGATATGTCATCTTTCTGCTTTAGAGTTGATCAAATTTGGCATAACTTATATTGGAGTTAAGTGTAAACACTTTTGCTTTATCCAACACTTCAAACTTATTAGCCTTAGATTGGATATCATGCGTTTGACTATTCAAAATTTGAAACTCATATACCTGAGCTATACGTATGAAAGAAACAATACCGGTAAGATGGACTGTCCGCGTTGGATCACAGGTGAAAATTATTCTGCGTGATATACAAGAGTAAAATGGACCTTTTTTTTTGTGTGTGTGTGGAATTTGTTAAAATGGGTCACTGACTCACGGGTCAAACGGGTTAATATCGATTAGATTGATCCATTAGAATTCTAAAATATGGCAAAGAAACAAGAAGGCTAGTTGATGTTATCATTTGCTCAAATTTTTATAATTTAAAGATGTAGTTAAAAATTTAGACTAAAATCACACATTTTTGCTTGTGAAATCATGTGTAATGTTAGTCTGTACATCCCATGGTTCCATTATAAGCATACTGAATAATAAAACCAAATCCAAACAGTATTAAACTAGCACACACCAAATCAAATTATTGCATAGATTTTAGTAAGCAGCAAATGTAACTTTATAGTTTATACCATAATAAATATGTAACTTTAAAATCATCCCTAACAATTGGCTTTCTATGTTTTTCTAGTGCGATAGCTTTACAAGGAAATCCCAAAAAACAACAAACCATTAATGTAAGTTTTTGAAAAAGTCACATAAAAACACCGTGTATCAAATATGGAAAACTTGAAATGGTTCGAAGAAAATGCACATTAAATTGTGCATACTATTATATGATCTTGGTTAACTGTCAATTGGTTTTCATTTTTGGATGCTGAATATATGCATGAAGAAGGGGTGAAGAGTGGGAAGAGGTAAAAACCTATACTCCATGTAACAATAAGATATGGTGTGATATAATAAGTAGGTAAGATTCCATACCAGTATAAAATTTGGTTTTAAATGGGTTTGAGCTTTGGTTCCTTGACATTATCAGTATCGATATCAATGTTACAGATAAACTTTATTCGCAAAATTTTCTTTTCTGAAGCTAGCTAAGTTACGTATCTGAGAGTTTGCGAATAAACTTATACTCATGCCAAGTCTTTTCATATGTAATCTATTGGCTTAGATTAAGTGCTACAAAGCTAAAAAGTTTAAGATGCAGCTTGTTGCATTATAACTCGGCTTGAAATTCTAACATGTCCAAGAAATATGCTTAAAGCATATGGAAAGACTACCAACATAAAAGACTCATTTCCAAGATGACAAGTTAGCTTTACATCGTCATTTACTCTTTTTTTATAAGGTTTGCAATGTATTCTCTCATTCAATAGATTTTCAATTTCTCTTAATTAAAACACACGGACACAAACAAACACGCCCTCTTTTACTTTTCTCATTAGGGAAGTTTATGCCGAGAAAACTCTCAATTTTGTGGCAAAGTAAGATGGGGGCGGTGTTAACATACATTGTCGCTAACACGTTCAAATTATTGCTTGTTTCCGCATACACACCCTCGGGCCTATTGGAGTATCAACTATCAAGTATTAATACAATCTCATTAATCTCCAATTAGAGTTGAAACATTCTAACACCCTGTCTAAATATATATACACCAAGTTTGACTTGGGTCATAGAATTGTATTGGTGAGCTTGAGTGGATTCGATCATATAACCCGGATCTACATTTTGTAGTGATGGGCTAAAGGGCCTAAGGAACTAATGCCATGATATTCACTTTTGCGTGTTTCATTTCAGCCCTTATAATTTTGTATTAAGTTTGTAGTTTTCAGCTATTTAATTTAGAGAATATATGTCACCTAATAGTAACCAAGTTTCATGAGTGTTTCAATTTAGTCACTCAAACTTTATATCAAACATAACAATCATCAAAGTTTCAAAACTGTTTCATTCTTGTGAAATTGTTTAAAATTGGTGTGGTAAACGTATCCATATATGCATTATCATGTTGTACCTTAATAATAAATACCACCTTTGGAATATAACTACTTTCAATCAACTTTATGTACAACCATTTAGTTCATGATTGAACATTAAAAATAAACACGGAATAATAACCAAGTTTAAGAAATAACTATCGTAGGCATCATGATATCAAGATCCAAACACATATCGGGAGGTTTTGATTGATGAAATAAGAAGAAAACCATGTTGTAGTTCTAAAGAGAGAAAGTAGATAGAGGGTGGGAGTCAAAGAGAAACTTTATTAATGAATGAAAGGAATACACAGCCATACCCCTCATAGAGAGTCGTGAGGGGTATATATAGGCCCTTACATGGTTATTTATTACATTAGTCCATGCGTTATATGCATACTAGATAAACTAATGCAATTCCCGATAATGTCGTCAGCTGAAAAGCTAACAATCTCCCTCCAGATGATGACATACGGGAATAGCTTACAATGTTCCCTACAAGTAGAATTAATAACTAAGTAAGCGCAGCAATACTGAGGACGTCTTCAAAACTCATTTCTTCAACTTGAAAGCCCCACAATTTCATCTTTTCTACTTGCAAAGTAGTCTTCAAATGACACTGAAGTTCCCTCTTGCGAAGACACCTTGGCATTGATCTTTTGCTCTGAACTTCCTTTGCAACATCCTTGAAGACAAAACACTGTAATGATCTAATTGAGTTATTACTCTCTCCCCATTAATGCGCCTTCTTCTTTTTGGTATTTTCTAATTTTCTGAAAATGTTGCAAAAGAACATAGAAACAAATTTGATAGAATGTATAGGTCCCTCCCAAACCAAACACCCTTTGATGCTGAAGAAGTGTCTTCTGATTTCTTCAAATGTCTTCAGTCTTCTATCACACATTAGAAATTGTAGAAAAACTGTAAACTGTAACTTCTTCAAGCCATGACGATGGTTGTTCATTCGGGGAGCATAATATCAACATCATCAACTAGTTTTGAATGCTTCCCAGTTACCAAATATACAGAATTGGAAACAATAACACCAAAATAACAAATCACTAATCATGTCTCCTCGGTATGACACATGTCTCTCCGGAATAGATGATTAAGCTCGGTCACGTGACTTGTAAAAACCCCGATGATGTACACATTTCTCTCTACATGATGGTTACGATCTTTCGGAATCATCATAAAACAGTGTATATCCCATAACTAGATCAACTGGAAGCAACATAAAAGCCTGTGTATGCATAAGCATAATCTTGTGAGAAGATGTAGATAATTACTCTCTTTACTATTCCCTATCATCAATCTCCATTCATAACCCCCTTTATTAATCCAATAGCTAAACGGTAGTGACCAATAGAAAACCCAATATGACGAACTTGAGAATGAAGTAAACTAACCCAAACTTGTGACTTAATCTTATAATATACTTGACTACTTGACTTATCCTCAACTACGTGAGACACTGAGCACTACAATGTAACTCCTTAAAATGATAGCTATTTCGCAAGTATATAAAAAAAGAATCACAAAATAATTAGATAGTTAAGTCTCAATCACTATTAATATAAGCCCAAACTAGTCACCTTCGTGTGAGAGAAAAGAAGAAATTAAGATGAAATAAGTCCCGCATCCATGTAATGCTACTTCAAACTCAAATAAGTAATATCATGCAAAAACCCGTAGTCACATTGTCGTTTAAGTACCAATCTAGCCTTTGTTATACAAAACGGATCTTGATAACAGATCGATCATATGAGGTTATGGAAGTGTTTGTTTGTGATGTAATTCGGTTTTAGGTTTATGTGTTTCTTGGTTAAGGTTTGTGAGATAAGGTTTGTGAGATAACTAGGTAGATTAGGGTTTGTTTTGATATTACGGTTGTTAAGAAACCCTAAGTTATTATGGTTGATCTTTATCCTCTTAGTTATCTCGGTTGTTCTAGGTTTTTGAAGTTATTGAGGTTGTTCATGTAATGCCTTTGGTTATCTCGGTTGTTCTAGGGTTTAGGTTATTGCGATTGTTCATGTATTAAGTTATTGCAGTTGTTCTTCAAGGTTATCTCGATTGGTTTAGGGTTTAGGTTATTATGATTGTGACTGAGGTAACACACGAGCATGGTAACTTTCGATGACCGAGCTAATATACGACCGCAATAACAGGCGGGTCATTTGACGGAAACGGAAGGCTTTGGAACTAAACGATTGAGCTAATGGAACGACCGAGGTAACTATTTGACCAAGGTAACTTATTGCGGTTGGGACCACAAAAGGTAGTGGACCATTCCTAAAAACTTGGGTGAGCGAGATAAGTTGTTGTTCCTCCAAAAACGCAACTTTTCCCTTTTTTTCGAACCAAAAACGTTTCTTATGCAAAATTTCCTATAACTCTCAAACCTATTGTGGTTGAAGATTAAGAATACATTTTACCAAGAAAACAACATATCATAAGGATCAAAATCCCTAATACCCATGAAAATATGTTAAAAACCCTAAAACATGGTTTCGTTTAAAAACACAAACAAGATCTAATATTTGACCAAAATCTTTGTTTTTAACCCAAGATACTTCAAATATAACCCATAAAAAAGAGTTTAAACAACAAAGATTCGGCCTTTATTCGTGAAAAATCAAAGTTTTTTGACAAAAACTTATTGCGGTTGTTTCATACTTCACGAATTTGAATTATTTTAAACCATTTTAGATCTTGGTTTTGAAAAACAAACACTCCACAAATGTATGTTAGCTCTGATACCACTTGCGACTCAAGATCCAAACACATATCCAGAGGTTTAGATTGATTAAATAAGAAAAAACCATGTTGTAGTTCTATAGAGAGAAAGTAGAGGATGGTGGAAGTGAAAGAGAAACTTTATTAATAAACAAAAGGAATACACAACCACACCGCTTATGGAGAGTCATGAGGGGTATATATAGGCCCTTACATGGTTATCTGTTACCTAATGTCAATATTAGTCCATGCGATATAAGCATACTAGATAACGAATGCAATCCCCGATAGTGTTGTGAGCTCAAAAGCTAACAACCACGAAATAATAACCAAGTTTAAAAAGTATTCTGTTCAGGTCATTCTAACATAAAATTTTCATAAGAATGGAANCAGTAGAAATTGTAGAAAAACTGTAAACTGTAACTTCTTCAAGCCATGACGATGGTTGTTCATTCGGGGAGCATAATATCAACATCATCAACTAGTTTTGAATGCTTCCCAGTTACCAAATATACAGAATTGGAAACAATAACACCAAAATAACAAATCACTAATCATGTCTCCTCGGTATGACACATGTCTCTCCCGAATAGATGATTAAGCTCGGTCACGTGACTTGTAAAAACCCCGATGATGTACACATTTCTCTCTACATGATGGTTACAATCTTTCGGAATCATCATAAAACAGTGTATATCCCATAACTAGATCAACTGGAAGCAACATAAAAGCCTGTGTATGCATAAGCATAATCTTGTGAGAAGATGTAGATAATTACTCTCTTTACTATTCCCTATCATCAATCTCCATTCATAACCCCCTTTATTAATCCAACAGCTAAACGGTAGAAGTAAACTAACCCGAACTTGTGACTTAATCTTATAATATACTTGACTACTTGACTTATACTTGACTACTTGACTTATCCTCAATAGAAAACCCAATATGACGAACTTGAGAATGAAGTAAACTAACCCGAACTTGTGACTTAATCTTATAATATACTTGACTACTTGACTTATCCTCAACTACGTGAGACACTGAGCACTACAATGTAACTCCTTAAAATGATAGTTATTTCGCAAGTATATAAAAAAAGAATCACAAAATAATTAGATAGTTAAGTCTCAATCACTATTAATATAAGCCCAAACTAGTCACCTTCGTGTGAGAGAAAAGAAGAAATTAAGATGAAATAAGTCCCGCATCCATGTAATGCTACTTCAAACTCAAATAAGTAATATCATGCAAAAACCCGTAGTCACATTGTCGTTTAAGTACCAATCTAGCCTTTGTTATACAAAACGGATCTTGATAACAGATCGATCATATGAGGTTATGGAAGTGTTTGTTTGTGATGTAATTCGGTTTTAGGTTTATGTGTTTCTTGGTTAAGGTTTGTGAGATAACTAGGTAGATTAGGGTTTGTTTTGATATTACGGTTGTTAAGAAACCCTAAGTTATTATGGTTGTTCTTTATCCTCTTAGTTATCTCGGTTGTTCTAGGTTTTTGAAGTTATTGAGGTTGTTCATGTAATGCCTTTAGTTATCTCGGTTGTTCAAGGGTTTGGGTTATTGCGATTGTTCATGTATTAAGTTATTGCAGTTGTTCTTCAAGGTTATCTCGATTGGTTTAGGGTTTAGGTTATTATGATCGTGACTGAGGTAACACACGAGCATGGTAACTTTCGATGACCGAGCTAATATATGACCGCAATAACAGGCGGGTCATTTGACGGAAACGGAAGGCTTTGGAACTAAACGATTGAGCTAATGGAACGACCGAGGTAACTATTTGACCAAGGTAACTTATTGCGGTTGGGACCACAAAAGGTAGTGGACCATTCCTAAAAACTTGGGTGAGCGAGATAAGTTGTTGTTCCTCCAAAAACGCAACTTTTCCCTTTTTTTCGAACCAAAAACGTTTCTTATGCAAAATTTCCTATAACTCTCAAACCTATTGTGGTTGAAGATTAAGAATACATTTTACCAAGAAAACAACATATCATAAGGATCAAAATCCCTAATACCCATGAAAATATGTTAAAAACCCTAAAACATGGTTTCGTTTAAAAACACAAACAAGATCTAATATTTGACCAAAATCTTTGTTTTTAACCCAAGATACTTCAAATATAACCCATAAGAAAGAGTTTAAACAACAAAGATTCGGCCTTTATTCGTGAAAAATCAAAGTTTTTTGACAAAAACTTATTGCGGTTGTTTCATACTTCACGAATTTGAATTATTTTAAACCATTTTAGATCTTGGTTTTGAAAAACAAACACTCCACAAATGTATGTTAGCTCTGATACCACTTGCGACTCAAGATCCAAACACATATCCAGAGGTTTAGATTGATTAAATAAGAAAAAACCATGTTGTAGTTCTATAGAGAGAAAGTAGAGGATGGTGGAAGTGAAAGAGAAACTTTATTAATAAACAAAAGGAATACACAACCACACCGCTTATGGAGAGTCATGAGGGGTATATATAGGCCCTTACATGGTTATCTATTACCTAATGTCAATATTAGTCCATGCGATATAAGCATACTAGATAACTAATGCAATCCCCGATAGTGTTGTCAGCTCAAAAGCTAACAACCACGAAATAATAACCAAGTTTAAAAAGTATTCTGTTCAGGTCACTCTAACATAAAATTTTCATAAGAATGGAACACTATTGAAACTTGTGAATGTTACTATTTCAATTTAATTATTTCAAGATTTAGAGTTAAGGATTTCTCTAACGATTTATTATATGAAAATTGAAAACTAACTTCAAGTGAAATGGAAATAATTTCATGCGCACACATGATCGTATTACATTTAAAGTAATAAACTTATTATGTTTGTTTCTTTTTAACCTGATCCTTTAGTTCCTTATTTTACTAGCAATAATTTTTTACAAGTTTTTAGAGTTACGTTTCGATCCTCAAACATTTTCTTTTTCACGATTTAACAAATATTTTATGGTATCAGCAAGATTTTAATAGCTTTTGGGGACATAAATCGTGTAATCCACAATGACTAGGCTGCAAGTCTTCGCGAAAAGGTTACAACTTTTAACTTTGTTGCCACATTTGTTTATAATACAAGTGAAATGTATATATTTTGGCCAACAGATGCAGCAAATTACAGTACATTTTTTACCAAGTATGTTCAAGTATCGACTAATGAATAAATGTATATATTTTGCACATATGTTGTTTTGCTTGCATTTCTATATTCATAATATTTTGGTGCAAGATAAAAACAACCAATACTAACTATGTGTGCTTGGTAGAATTCTATGACAAAAAGAATGTATCAACTATGGAGGGAACACTCCCAAATATCATAAAATTCAAAGAGAACGAGAAATCGCATGTGAGTTTTGTTGTATGAATTGAGATACCTGTGAAAATCTACAGACACTTGTCCAAACAACTATGTTTATTGTTCAATTTGCTTTGTGCTTTGATATAATATATGTATGAAAAACGTTTGGATATTGCATATGTGAGTGTTTGATCCATTGAAACTGTGTTATGCACGTGAATGAAACACGCAATATTGCATACGCCACAACATGCAGCGTGACTAAAGCACTACTAAATCGTAAACTCAGTGAATTACCACTACATACATGGATCCACCAGATGTAAACGAAATATGACAATCCTTGTAAGGATCTCAATTTCATCAAACCAAAAATTTCGATCTTGCCAATATCTCTCAGTTGAAACGCATAAGCATAACCACTGACTTATATACAAAGTTTTACTTGGACTAGGATCAAAAAAGAATAATCTGATGGAATTATACATTGGTTTAAACGGTAAGTTGGTCAAACAATGTTTAACAGCATAGTATAAGGTCAAACAAAATTGGTCAAATGAAATCTTAGGGAGTTCCAATTTCAAGAAAAGTGATATGGTCCTAGCACAAATAAATTAGGGAAAAATCGAAAATAAAGGACCTATCTTTCCAAGATGATGAAAAACCAGTGTGTCTTGAATGAAGGAGAGTAGGTGCACAAAAACTAGTGAAGGTCATAAATGTCAATTATTTTCACAGAAGCTTCCAAATTGAAGATATGTATAAAGGATACATATGTTTAACTAATCATGCTAAAAACCAGCTAAAACTAGTAATCTCACATGCAGCTACAATGCAGCAAAAACCTATATAATATGACTCAGCTATGCAGCAGGTCCTAAAGATGTACTGGTCCCAACCCTATCTCAAACCACCACCAAACACTTTTTCTAATGGTAGGTTGCTAGGTTACTACAAAGATCATTGGACACTAGATTGGGGTGTGTTCTGCATAAGAAAGAAGCTAACAAATTGTGTTTTTATTACATAAGAAATGGTAACATCTATACTCACCAAATAATAAGTTTGTTTATCCAATATGAGTTTTACTTAAAGGCTGATCTTTAATGGAAAATTCTTCGCTATAGGTCTAAACAAAACACCAACTATATTCACATCCTTATTTACACTACTACTTCACATATTCAAATCAAGATCAGCATGCGTGTGTTGTCTACACTTCGTTGGTTTTTTTATTATACCACAAAATCAGATAATAACCTGTATTGATCAGCCAAGTCAGTGTGCCTTTGTGTCGGAGACCTGCTGGCATCTATCTCGTTGTAAAAGTCAGGATTTGAGTCGCTAGCCATTGGGGCCAATTCTTTCTCTTTATCTTCTGAAGATGATGAGTTATTGTTTGCTGATTTGCCTTCTTGATCATTGAATTCTTCTTTGTACATGTCTTCAATCATCGGTTTCCATAAGCGCACCCGTGCATTGATGAACCAATTAGCAATCTAATTACAAAACATCATGAAATGAATATCAAGATCATCACAAATAATAAGAAACATTCCAAAAAGTAACAACATAGGTTGAAAAATAGTCAATTGATAATTAGACTTTTTTAACTCCTAGCTTAGTTTGAATGATACTCCGTAGTAACTATATACCTTTTTGCAATATAATTACCAAACTAACCAGTAAAAAACTCTATACTTACCAAATTATACCATCTGAAAAGTATGTTGATATTTTATGAAGTTTTGCGAAATAATAAAGTTCATATGTAGAAACTGTATTTACCTGGCCTCGGGTGAGTCCAGTTTGTTTGGCTAGCATGATTTTCTCTGAATCCTTCGGGTAACTGAAGAATGTCAACATTAGAAACATTGGAACAAAACTAGCAAACAATATAGAAGCTTAATAGAAAGTGAAATATAAAACAACATACGGGTTAAGAAAATGCTCAAACAGCCAAGCACGAAGAATAGAGACCGAGGCTTCTGGCAAACCTCTTTGTGGCCTCCACGAATGTCGATTCACACCAAGATGCTGAAGACTTCTTTGTTGCCTGAGCTGCTTTTCCATGTTCCTTAGACGTGGTAACACTCGGTCTGATGAATCATCTTGTTCTCCTAAGCTTTGACGGGTCACTTGAATTTGACCATTAATTGCATCCCTTAAGCATCGAAAGTGGCGAGATATTGTTAGATGTGCAAGTGCTGTGTATGGCCTTGCAGCACCACATCCGGACACTACATCTAACGTTGCTTCAACAATTTGCAATTGCTGGCAATATTCTCTGTATTTTCGATCGACCTATATTTCATATATTCGTATTAGAACTTAGTCACTCCACTGCGCAATATTCAAGAAATAAATTAAAGGGTAAAACTGTAAAAAGTTGTAATATTATTACCTCATCTAACAACGAAAACAATTTCGTGACCTTGTTCTGCAATTCCTGTTTCTCAGAAGCCGTAAGTTCACCAGATGAACTAGTAGTAGACTCGTGAGGGGTCAATTTGGAATCTTTTTCATCAACCTGAATCTTATGTTGGCGATTCATCTTTAGCTGCCTTATCGCGTCGCCAAGATTAGCTACTTCCTGAAGCAATTCCTGTGACGGTTTTAGATATCTTGAGTCCATTATTCTACCCACAACCCCATATGAACCATCGTACGTATCTGATATCGAGCATTGACCATTCTTAGGAGTACCAACCACATTAAACGACAGATACTCGGTGTTTTCCACTTTCTGAGACCCATGATCACTCGAATTCGGAATATGGGAATTCAAGTAATCATACTGAAAAGCCATTGAAGACGAAGGTATCTGCATTCCTAAACTAAGCGACAATTCCTGATACTGCAAATTACGTTCTTCATCCAAACCATTACGATCCTCAACCCGAGAAATCATTTGCGAATTAGGTTGCATATTACCAGACAAAAGCTCTAAGAAAGACGTATCCGTAGAAGTTTGGTTTTGATACATCATATCAACAGGGGGACAAGGCGATTCTTGATACGATTCAACCTCTAGCTGACTCGACACATACGAATTCGTAAACACATCTCTTTGATGATTACTTGAACTAGGATAATAAGTAGCCATCTAAATTCCTATAAACTTTACACCCTCATACAAAACCTAACACAACAACAAAAAACACACAAAAAAACATGTTTTTCAGTTCACTTTATCAATCATACCCAACTATAAACAGCATAAAAACTAAAAACAAAACATACCCATGATTCATTAACCAATTCCAATACTCAAAACATATAAATTTTCAAAATTCAAACAAAATTACTTAACAGACATAAAATCAAACACTTACAGTACATATAAAAAAAGTTGACCCACAAAGGCTAATTCCACTATGTGTTCAAGGGTTTGTGTGTGTGAGATAAAGGGTATATGAATATATGATCAAAAGATAAAAAGATGAAACAAAATCTTCCTAAAATGGAGACAAAATTTGGATATGAACAACAAGAAAATATAATGATTCCACACAATTAGTAATATTTTAATAAAAAATAAACCCTTGTTACCATTGAACAATGACCACCTTATAAAAATAAACAAATGCAATAATTGGATAACAAGCAAACAAAAACATTATTTAATAAAAGGTTTTGTTGTCCAAAGACCAAATAATTAGTAAAATGGAAAACAAAGTTAAATGGTGTCACGTGTGGACAAAAGACGAGATTTTTCAAAAGGATTTATGATGATATTATTAGAAATTTTAGTGTAGAAAGAAAGAATAATGGAAGAAGAAGAAGAAATAATAAAAAGATTGCTTGAAAAAATGGGGATTGTAGCAACAACCAGTTGGCAGTTGGTGGACCTAAACTTAACACACCCTCTTCTTTATTTTTGTATTTTTATTTTTTTTGTTAAATGAATTTATTTAAAAATTTAAGAGTATTTAATGTGAATAGTGATGACAATGAATTAAAAAGAAGTCAAATGACAAACACACGTCTCCAACGTGTATTACGTTTATTTTTTTAATGCTGCCGGCAGCAACTATTAATTAACTAACACCACTTTTTTTCCCACCGTCCGATTTTGCTTTTTGTAAACATAAGATATTTTAAATCTTGTTTTTGATGTTCACTCTAAACTTCCGGCAGTCACACCACTTCACCTTTCATTTTAATGTCACATTAATTTTCTTTTGCTCTCCCACTCGTTGCTGGGAGTAGTCTAATAGTTAAGATGTTTTACTTTTAAGTTTTAGTACTTTGCTTAATAACATATAGTAGGATAAAACGAGGAAGAGAAATTAGGCAGTCACGTGTTGTGATGGAGCCAATTTATGTATTATATGTAGCTGAATTATTTTTGACATCCAGCGCGTTGTTGTGGAGCCATTTTGTAATACTAGACGAGTACCCGTACATAGCAACGAGGTTTTATCGCGGCACATAATTGTGATTGTGGTATTTTGGCAAGGTGTTTTGTATAATATTTATTCATACAACGTAAAAAAATCAAAATGTAACTGTAAATTATTGTAACATATAATAATTTTAAGTAAATAACAAATTAGTTTCCTAAATTAGTTTTAGGACTATTCATTTTTTGATTTTTTTTATATATAGTATATATATAAATATTAAATGCTTGCAACGCACGTTATCATGTTATTGTACTTCCAACTTTTGTTTAAAAAAATAAATAAAAATAAAATAAAAATAAAATAGTACTTCTAACTTTTTTTTTTTTTTGCAATTGGTAACAAAACAGTAGATACACTCTTTATCTAATGTCTAGTTGTCTATGTTATGAGAGAATTAAGTTTTATTTTATGACATCACTATATATATTATTTTTACTTAGAGCACACAGTACAATAACATGATAACGTGAGTTGGGCTGATGTGGACGATGTTGAAGCTGCGTTACCATACCAGCTTGGGCTGCGTTATGGTGGCGTTATAACTCAAGTTATTGTAGTAACTTGGGAGGAAACACAAGTCATGCCAAAGTTACCATACCCCGCCCCGCGTTATGCCCAAGTTACCATAATTTGTAATTTTTTTTTAAATGGGTCCCAAAAGTTTGAGGTGATGTTATGATAAGGGATGATTTTTGATGTTAAATGTTTTGATGTGGAAGTGATGTGGCGACACATTTTTGGTGTTACATTGTTACGATACCTAGAGCTATTATATTTATGTGTCAAATACAATCTTCCTTTAAAAGATAACCGATCAAAGAAGTACAATATTAATAATGTAGGTGTAGGCCTCGTTGGATCCGAATATGTTGTTGAATCTCATTTATACTTTTTCTTTTCTTCTTATTTTGTCATTTCCCTTTTAACATAATATGCTATTAGAAGCTCTTAATGGGGAGGTGTTAGTATTTCTTGCCTTATGGGTATAGAGGAAGTAAGAGAAAATAAGTGGGTCATACCTGAAAAGAAATATTATTAAATGTCATGTGGACCCCAATCCTTTAGCTAAGGAAAAAAAGAAACACACCCTTACTATCCTTATTTGAATGTTTAGTACATCCTTTAAGATTTTGAAACTAGTCAAATGTAACTTTTCATCATAATTAGTTATGCCGAGTAGTATTATATCCGACTTAGATATCTTTAATGTCGGGTTTAAAGGGTTTATAAGTTGGATGTCCATCCTAAAGATTTGTTTTTCGAGATACATAAGGTATGTAGGTGAAACTAGTTGCTAGCCATAGTTGATGATGGAACTGAAACTTATATGAGTTAAAGTTTACGATAGCTAAAAATGAGGTTATTATTTATGTATATATATTTGGCAAATTGACTGTAGTTGCACTTTATGAATGTAGATGATAAAAGAGTACATCTAAAGAAAAATATAGATATTATTTTAAAAAATATAATCTAATTAGCTATTTCAAAAGCTTAAACTTCTTTCAAAAACTACTTTAAAAGGCTTTCAAAATAAGAGTTTGTAAACTTCAAAAGCAACTACATATTTTGTTGTCAAACAAAACAAATATTATAAACATGGGCGGAGCTATGTGAGAACCGGGGAGGGTCCCGGCCATCCTAGGTCTAAACCCGTTAGTGTATTTATTTGCGATTTCATGTGTATTTTCGGAAAAAATTTTATTTCGGCCCTCTCATTTAATGTATTTCCCGAAAAAAATTTGTTTCGGCCTTTTCACGAAAATTTTTCTAGCTCCGCCACTGATTATAACCTTCGCTTCGAAAGATCTTCTCCGAACACACTCATACATTGATCTGTGTGCTTTTATATGTACAATTTATTTATTTGGGTGTCGAACCTTCTGTATGCAATATCATTATACGGATTAAATGATATAAAGAGAAAATAAATGAATACGGTTGCTGTGGTCCAATGGGCCAGCATAACTCAACCCAGTATCGTTTGATTCAAATAACTTTTTACTAGTAGTGTAATTTACGGGGGAATTGCATATATATTCCTCGAAAGGTGAATAATACTATATATTCTTGGTTCAAGGTTTTTATACATATAGTATAATGGTTTTTATGCATGCAAATGATATATATGCAATTTTGCACGTTTGGAAAAATATATAGGGCTAATTACTTAAAAATGTAGCAAACTTGACACTTTTTACCGTTGTATGTAGCTATGTTATTTTTTTTTAATGTGTGACTAAACTTTCGAATTTGGTACATTGTGTGTATTTTGTGACCATTTTACCCTTGCATTTTATAAATTTTGAAGGGTAAAATGGCCATTTTACAGGGCTGAATAGTCACAAAATACACACAATGTACCAAATTCGAAAGTTTAGTCACACATTAGAAAAAAAATAAATGGTTACATACAACGGTAAAAAGTGTCAAGTTTGATGCATTTTTAGATAATTAGCCCAAATAGATATGCAATTTCCCCTTTATTTAATTTGAACATGGGAAGTAATGTTAAGTATTTTTATGAGTGAAAAAAAGAGCTATATATGTAGGACCTCTAACTTATTAAAAATTAAGTATCTCACTCACAACAAGCGCAACATTATCTCTCATGTTCAAATATACATGAGAGCAGTGGCGGAACTAGAACATTTTTTTTTTGGTGGGCCGAAATTATTTTGGGGGGCCGAATCGGAGATTTGTTTGTAACCTCAACTAAATTACCCTAAAACCTATAATATTTACACTAGATGCCGCAAAATTTTTTTTGGGAGGGGGCGGGACCTTCCCATGCCCCTACATAGGGCCGCCCTTGCATGAGAAGATCCCAATCCTAAAAATTATACATTCATAGGCTATGCAACTATATTTAGATGTATCATGTCCTTAAAAACTTATGTATCAATCTAAGACTACCCTTATCCGTCACACCAAAACTCCTCCCTCAGCGCCACATCAGCTTTCTCTCCTCAACTTTTCACTCACACTCCCACTCACCATTCACCTTTATCAATCACACTACCCTCAACTTTTAATTATATACTTACTTTATACAAATATACCCCACTAAATACCGCACTCACACTCACAAACCAAATAAATAATATAAACTTTCACACGTAGCAAGGTGATACGTGCGAAATTCTAAAATTAAGTGAATAACGGTAAGTTTATATATATTTAGCCGAGTTTTCATTTTTAACAATCATGTTACAACCATGAAATGGCATTTATTTAGTTAATTCTAAAACAAGAATCTGAGTAATATTTGTATTTTTAGGGTTCATTTGGTTTGTAGATGAGATTAAAATCAGATTCGGATTTGAGAAAAGTATCAAAGAAATTAAAAAGAGAATTTACAATCAAAAATAAGTAAATATTATTATTTTAAGTTTATATGAGATTTAATATAATTAACTGTAAAATATACCAGAGAATAGGAGAGATTTATAAGAAACTATCAAAACATGTGGTTGATGATTTTTGTTATGTGAGACTCGCATGAAGAATTGATCCATTCCTCAAAAGTTAGCAAGTTGCAGTCGAATAAGCTTTTGAAGTGATTAGTTACTCTTCATTCAAAATCAACATGCCAAACTATATCTTTAAAGATAAGCTTTTTGAAGAATCATTCTAGTTCGACGGTTGGAAACCCATTACCCATTAAATATACACACCCTTATCTTATCTATAAGGGAGCGTTTGTTTAATGGGTTTGCAACTGTCGAACTAGAATGATTCTTCAAAAATATAGTTTTTTTCATATTCCCTGTTTAAATTTCATATAAACTTAAAATAATAATATATAATTATTTATTTTTGATTGTTGTAAATTCTTGTTTTAATTTCTTTGACACATTTGTCAAATCCGAATCCCATTCTAATTCTAATCCCATATATAGACAAAACGCACCCAAAATAGTGACCTAGATTGTTTTATGCATAGTGCCATAGTCACGTCAATATCCACAATTGACTTAGGGACCATTTTATCATTAACCATGATATTTCGGAACAAGTGGACAATTTATACTATATAAGTGGTTTCTATTAAATATCGTTATCTTTAAACATTTGTATTTTTTTAGGGTAGTGATATATACTCATACAATTTTACTTCATACACATAAATTTAGTGGGACCACTAAGATTATGCAACTAAATTTTATGTGTATGAAATAAAAATATATGTGTACATGAGTTGAGATCTATGACAAACAGGTATTATCTAAAGAACAATTCACAAGATCCCAGCCATCCATTCTGCTTTCATCCAACGGTAGAGATGAAAGCAGAAAATAACAAACTAGGGTAAAAACGTCATTCCATCTCCTTCAATAAAAGCATTAATAAGGTTTTGTTGTCCAAAGACCAAATAATTATAAAAATGGAAAAACAAAGTTAAATGGTGTCACGTGTGGACAAAAGACGAGATTTTTCAAAAGGATTTATGATGATATTATTAGAAATTTTACTGTATAAAGAAAATGGAAGAAGAAGAAATAATAAAAAGATTGCTTGAGAAAATGGGGATTGTAGCAACAACCAGTTGGCAGTTGGTGGACCTAAACTTAACACACCCTCTTCTTTATTTTTTATATTTTTATTTTTTTTTTTGTTAGATGAATTTTATTTAAATTTAAGAGTATTTAATGTGAATAGTGATGACAATGAATTAAAAAGAAGTCAAATGACAAACACACGTCTCCAACGTGTATTACGTTTATTTTTTTAATGCTGCCGGCAGCAACTATTAACTAACACCACTTTTTTTTCCACCGTCCGATTTTGCTTTTTGCAAACATAAAATAATTTAAATCTTGTTTTTGATGTTCACTGTAAACTTCCGAGTTTCGACAGTCACACCACTTCACTTTTCATTTTAACGTCACATCAATTTTATTTCGCTCTCGCGCTCCTTGCTGGGAGTAGTCTAATAGTTAAGATGTTTTAGTTTTAAGTTTTAGTACTTTGCTTAATAACATATAGTAGGATAAAACGAGGAAGAGAAATTAGGTTGTCACGTGGTGTGATGGAGCCAATTTATGTATTATATGTAGCTGAATTATTTTTGACATCCAGCGCGTTGTTGTGGAGCCATTTTGTAATACTAGACGAGTACATGTACATAGCAACGAGATTTTATCGTGACACATAATTGTGATTGTGGTATTTTGGTAAGGTGTTTCGTATAACATTTATTCATACAACGTTAAAAAAAATCGAAATGTAACTGTAAATATTGTAACATACAATAATTTTAAGTAAAGAACAAACTAGTTTCCTAAATTAGTTTTAAGTTTTCACTATTCATTTTTTGATTTTTCTTTTATATATAGTACAGATATAAATATTAAATGCTTGCAACGCACAGTACTTCTAACTTTTGTTTAAAAAAATAAATAAAAATAAAATAGTACTTCTAACTTTTTTTTTTGGCAATTGGTAACAAAACAGTAGATACACTCTTTATCTAATGTCTAGTTGTCTATGTTATGAGAGAATTAAGTTTTATTTTATGACATCACTATATATATTATTTTTACTTAGAGCACACAGTACAATAACATGATAACGTGATGATGTGGACGATGTTGAAGCCGCGTTATCATACCAGCTTGGGCTGCGTTATGGTGGCGTTATAACTCAAGTTATTGTAGTAACTTGGGAGGAAACACAAGTTATGCCCAAGTTACCATACCCCGCCCCGCGTTATGTCAAAGTTACCATAATTTGTATTTTTTTCTTTTTAAGTGGGTCTTAAAAGTTGGTGTTGAGGTGGTGTTATGATAAGGGATGATTTTTTATGTTAAATGTTTTGATGTTGAAGTGATGTGGCGACACTTTTTTGGTGTTACAGTGTTACCATACCTAGAGCTATTATATTTACGTGTCAAATACAATCTTCCTTTAAAAGATAACTGATCAAAGAAGTACAATATTAATAATGTAGGTGTAGGCCTCGTTGGATCCGAATATGTTGTTGAATCTCATTTCTACTTTTTCTTTTCTTCTTATTTTGTCATTTCCCTTTTAACATAATATACTCACTTTACTATCGGTATGATCCTTGTTTGAAAGTTTAGTACATCCTTTAAGATTTTGAAACTAGTCAAATGTAACTTTTCATCATAATTAGTTATGCCGAGTAGTATTATATCCGACTTAGATATCTTTAATGTCGGGTTTAAAGGGTTTATAACTTGGATGTCCATCCTAAAGATTTGTTTCTCGAGATACATAAGGTATGTAGGTGAAACTAGTTGCTAGCCATAGTTGATGATGGAACTGAAACTTATATGAGTTAAAGTTTACGATAGCTAAAAATGAGGTTATTATTTATGTATATATATTTGGCAAATTGACTGTAGTTGCACTTTATGAATGTAGATGATAAAAGAGTACATCTAAAGAAAAATATAGATATTATTTAAAAAAATATAATCTATTCTAATTTCTAATCAGTTAGGCTGATTAATATCAGTATTAATACAAATTTTACACTGAAACGACAGGCAAGCGGGCAACAAGCTGCGCCGCTAGCCCTTTTTGAATAGCAAAACTTAGTCTTTTAAAAACTACATTCAGAGACCCTGGGGTCGTAACATTGCCATGCATAACCCGTTGGACTCTTTTGAGCAGCTCCACAGCCTCAGGTGCAAGGAAACCAAATGTATCAAATGCAAAAGGTATAAACGCGTGTTGGTTATCAAGGCACGCTTTCTCGTGTTTGGTTACTTTGCATGAAGCAGCTTTCAAAGCAGCCTGACCTGCCGTAAACGCATGACTCCCCAATCCCACAAGTGGAGAAACCCCCGTTAAATCTACACAAGCATGTTTCCCTCCTATCCATCCAAAGATCAAAATGTCAGCTGGTCTAAGTGTCGATCTCCCTTCCATCGGGTCAGTCAAGAAATTCACAGGTGCTTCTTTCTTAACTGAAATCCCAGCCCGCCTGAATATGTCAAAAAGAACATCCCTAACCAAATCGTGTCGGTATTTGAACCCCGGAAGCTCTCTACAATGAACTGCATGCTCTCCGAATGAGTCCAAACAAGCTTTGTGACAAACTGGGCAAATTTCATCAACCGAAAAAATAGGGATCATGAGGCGATATTTAAGGATAGTGCGATACTCAATCGGCGACATATGTTGACCGAGACCATCTATAGGGATGGCAAGGAGAAATTCTTGAGCATGTGGTGCACGCAGACACTCAAAAACAGCTTTTTGTCTAACGGTCATCTCAAAGTGAACTTCCATGTCCTGGACAATCTTGCTAAAAATATAATCTAATTATTTATTTCAAAAGCTTAAACTTCTTTCAAAAGCTACTTTAAAAGGCTTTCAAAATAAGAGTTTGTAAACTTCAAAAGCATATTTTGTTGTCAAACAAAACATATATTATAACCTCCGTTGTAAAAATCGGCCAGGCGTCCGATTAATCCCCGCATAATCGCTGATCGTTCACTAAGCGCCTTGATTTATCATAATCGTCCTATTTAATCGCTTTGGTCAAAGATTGCTTAAAAATCGGTCAACAAACTGATTAATCGGACAAAATCTGTCTCATCGGATTAATCAGACAAAATCTCTTAAAAATCGGTCAACAAAATCGCTTATAAATCAGTCAAAATCGCTTAAAAATCTGTCAACAAACCGATTAATCAGACAAAATCAGTCAAAGATCGCTTAAAAATGGTCAACAAACCGAGTAATATATATGTTTGACTTTAAATTTGAAGAATTATGTATTATGCTTATATTTGAACAGTTGAAATATTTGAACATTGATGCATTATGCTTATTTCATACATATAATATAATATAATATCTAAAATTACAATTTTGTGCGTAAAAATTCTAATCAGATTAATCCCCGATTAATCCCCGCCTAACGGATTAATCGCTAGGCCCTACCTGACCGCCTCACTAGCGCCTAGCGATTTTTACAACCTTGATTATAACCATGGGCGGAGCTATGTGATGACCGGGGAGGGTCCCGGCCACCCTAGGTCTAAGCCCGTTAGTGTATTTATTTGCGATTTCATTTGTATTTTCGGAAAAAAAAAAATATATTTCGGCTCTCTCATTTAATGTATTTCTCGAAAAAAAATTGTTTCGGCCCTTCCACGGAAATTTTTCTAGCTCCGCCACTGATTATAACCTTCGCTTAGAAAGATCTTCGCCGAACACACTCATACATTGATCTGTGTGCTTTTATATGTACAATTTATTTATTTGGGTGTCGAACCTTCTGTATGCAATATCATTATACGGATTTAAATGAAATAAAGAGAAAATAAATGAATATGGTTGGTGTGGTCCAATGGGCCAGCATAACTCAACCCAGTATCGTTGGATTCAAAGAACTTTTTACTAATAGTTTAATTTAAGGGGGAATTGCATATATATCCGTTGAAAGGTGAATAATACTACATATATATATTCTTGAAACATGGTTTTTATACATATAGTACAATAGCTTTTATGCATGCAAATGATATATATGCAATTTTGCACATTTGGAGAAATATATATGCAATTTCCCCTTTATTTAATTTGAACATAGAAAGTAATGTCAAGTATTTTTGGGAGTGAAAAAAAGAGCTATATATGTAGGACCTCTAACTTATTAAAAATTAAGTATCTCACTCACAACAAGCACAACATTACCTCTCATGTTCAAATATACATGAGAGCAGTGGCGGAACTAGAACATTTTTTTTTTGGTGGGCCGAAATTATTTTGGGGGGCCGAATCGGAGATTTGTTTGTAACCTCAACTAAATTACCCTAAAACCTATAATATTTACACTAGATGCCGCAAAATTTTTTTTGGGAGGGGGCGGGACCTTCCCATGCCCCTACATAGGGCCGCCCTTGCATGAGAAGATCCCAATCCTAAAAATTATACATTCATAGGCTATGCAACTATATTTAGATGTATCATGTCCTTAAAAACTTATGTATCAATCTAAGACTACCCTTATCCGTCACACCAAAACTCCTCCCTCAGCGCCACATCAGCTTTCTCTCCTCAACTTTTCACTCACACTCCCACTCACCATTCACCTTTATCAATCACACTACCCTCAACTTTTAATTATATACTTACTTTATACAAATATACCCCACTAAATACCGCACTCACACTCACAAACCAAATAAATAATATAAACTTTNGCCGAATCGGGAGAGATTTGTTTGTAACACTCAACTAAATTACCCCTAAAACTATAATATTTACACTCGGCCCGAAAATTTCTTTTTTTTAGAGGGGGGGGGGGTGGGGCGGGACCTACCCTGCCCTACAAGTCCGCCCTTGCATGAGAGGATCGTACCCATCATAGAAAATTATACATTCATAGGCTATGCAACTATATTTAGATGTATCATGTCCTTAAAAACTTATGTATCAATCTAAGACTACCCTTATCCTCACACCAAAACTCCTCCCTCACCTTCTACCTCAGCGCCACATCAGCTTTCTCTCCTCAACTTTTCACTCACACTCCCACTCACCATTCACCTTTATCAATCACACTACCCTCAACTTTTAATTATATACTTACTTTATACAAATATATCTCACTAAATACCGCACTCACATTCACAAACCAAATAAATAACATAAACTTTCACACAAACCGAAAAGTCACTCAATCACCATTGTGAGTCTGTTTTGCTTGATTTCGCGCGTTTTGTTGCTCACAAACACCCTCACGCCTTTGATACGGGAAGCCTAAGAGTACAAAGGAGTAGCAATAAATACATGCCCACATGTACCAGCAGAAAATGATCAACTTTCTCTTCATCGACATCCGTAGTCCGGTCAAGTGATCGTAATGTAAATTCCATAAAGAGAAAAGAGGCTTTTTAACTCTTTTTGTCTAAATTGATATTTAGCGTTTTAATTAGTTAGTGATTTTGTTATTTTTTATTTTATTTTATTATTTTATTAGAACGGCAATTTTAACTATCTCACATGTTATAAGCAGGATTTGAACCTACAACCATTTGGTTGAAGAGCTTCTCACATAATATGAGGTACCATTAGGACACAAGCCATTTGGTAATTAGTGATGTTATATAAGTATGTATCATTCTCCACTTTAGTGAATATAGATCGATAGTTCTGTTGTAGCAAGGTGATACGTGCGAAATTCTAAAATTAAGTGAATAACGGCAAGTTTATATATATTTTACCTAGTTTTCATTTTTAACAATCATGTTACAACCATGAAATGGCATGTATTTAGTTAATTCTAAAACAAGAATCTGAGTAATATTTGTATTTTTAGGGTTCATTTGGTTTGTAGATGGGATTAACATCGGATTCGGATTTGAGAAAGGTATCAAATAAATTAAAAAGAGAATTTATAATAAAAAATAAATAAATATATATTATTATTTTAAATTTATATGAGATTTAATATAATTATTTGTAAAATATACCAAAGAATAGGATAGATTTATAAGAAACTATCAAAACATGTGGTTGATGATTTTTGTTATGTGAGACCCGCATGAAGAATTGATCCATTCCTCAAAAGTTATCAAGTTGTAGTCGAATAAGCTTTTGGATTGGTTAGTTACTCTTCATTCAAAATCAACATGCCAAACTATATTTTTGAAGAATCATTTTAGTTCGACAGTTGGAAACCATTACCCATTAAACAAACGCACCCTTATCTTATCTATAAGGGTGCGTTTGTTTAATGGGTTTGCAATTGCAACTGTCGAACTAGAACGATTCTTCAAAAATATAGTTTGGTATGGTGATTTTGAATGAAGAGAATTAATCAATCCAAAAGCTGATTCGACTGCAACGTGGTAACTTTTGAGGAATGGATCAACTTCTTCATGCGGGTCTCGCATAACAAAAATTATCAACCACGTGTTTTGATAGTTTTATATACATATATATATATATATATATATATAATAATTAGCTTTGTATAACGTTTTTAACTGACAGACATGTTGAGGTTGATGTTGATGTTATTGTTTAACTTTAACTATTGATATCATGTTGTAAAAAATGTGCGAGTTTAGTATCACATAATAAGCGTTAACGAAATTAAAATATGCTCCGTAAAGTTTCTAAAATGTTTTTATGGATATTCATATATAAATTTTAAATAACAATTTCATGAGTCATTGTTATAAGTAGAATCGCATATATTTATTTTCATATTACAGTAACTCATGCTTGCCATTTGATATTTATATTCCCGCTACTAATAATTTAGCCGTATTTAATATTCAAACCCGTGTACGCCTAAATTAAAATTTTAAACAGAATAACATGAGTCACTCTTTAAAAAAAATATTTTAATGGATGAAAGTCTAAAACTAACATAAAAACTAATTCGTAATATTTACCAAATTTTGTAATTTTAATAGATGAAAGTCTAAAAACTAATGTAATACTCGTTTAATTTTAAACAAAGTTAATATTATAAAATATAAGAGGTATAAAGTGTAAGGGGTTATTTGTGTTTTTTTCTAAAGTTATTAAAAAACATGTAAACTTGTAATTTTACACTTAGCTCCATATATTTTATTTAAAATTCAACCACTAAAGTTTTATTAATTACTTCCTCTTTTTTTAAGTTTTTGTTTTCATAAATATGACACCTATATTTTTATGCATTTTTTTACTTAACTATATTTCTCCACCAAATTTATTAAGTTTGACCAAAATCAATTTAATTTTGACTTTATATTGACCAATCATATTGCTCGATTTCGCCTACGTGGCAAAATCGAGCTCTCCTATTGGTCTAATTTTTTTTTCAATGAGAAGGGTTTTTCAAAAACACTCCGAAATGATGTAATTCTTTTATTATATAAAAGATTTGTATTTTTTTTAGGATAGTTTTATGTACACATACACTTTTACTTCACACACATAAATTTAGTGGGACCACTAGGATTATAACTAAATTTTATGTGTATGAAGTAAAAATATATGTGTACATATCACTTCCCATTTTTTTAACCACAATCTAGTAGGACTCACTATTTCGTGCATCTTTTTTGAAGCAGGCATGCGTTTTTCTCATTGCATCGTTGATTATATTTCATTTCGATTGTTACTTGTTACCTTAATTAAATTTTCCAGAAAAGATAGATAATCAGTATTTTACACAAAACAACTTTTTACATATATTTATTTTCTAGCATCATTACAATGAACGCGTCGTAGCCTCGTGGGAAATAAGCTTTCATAATATACTGGGTGCAATTCATGTCAGACACGAACTTATTGGTTATGCTCTAAAGTATAATCAGTATCTTGTATTGCCGGAAATACGTGAGCAGGCATACACGTATAAACCAAGGAATATACTTTAGTTAATATAAGTAATATATTAAATGTTATGTTCTCATATTAATCTTCGAAAACGCACAACAATATTATATATTTATTTTTCACTCATTTTCTTTCTGCATCAAAGTCGTCAATTCTGACATTTATCAGGATCATGTGAGTAGGGAGGATAAGCCGATAAGGTATAGGAGACTTCTCATATGGTGATTCAGTTTCTTCAGTAGTAGTGATTGACTTGACATGTTCTCTTGGGTTAGTTTCAGTTGAGCTAGGGAGACCTCCAAATCCCCTTTCTTGAAGTACCTTGCTCATTTGACCAATTTGAATCTCTAGTGCCTTGATCGAAGCCCATTGATTTCTGGTAGCAGCATCCGTTGAAGCCTGAATTTCCTTAATAAAAGCAGAGTGTTCATCATGTCTTTTCGCAGATTCAGTCACAAACTTGTTCAGAGATTCTTCCAAATTCTGTCTTTTTTCTCCATAAGATTGATTTCCATTATCCCTTTGGTAGAATCCTGGAGCAGCTGCTCTATACCTTCCTGCTGGTGGAAATGGCACTCCAATTTGAGTGTAGTAGGGTTCTTCAAGCATTTTACCCTCTTCCTTTAATGGAAAATCCTTAGTGCAATCTGGTCGATTGCATAATTTACACAATACTTGAGCTGCATATACTTTTTCATTCACCTTCTTGATCTCCCTACTAAGAGTGTTAAGTTGAGCTTGAATAGCAGCATATCCATCAAAAGTATATCACTACTCTTACGCCCAGTAGATGTTCCATCATGCGACTTTTAAGAATGATCAGCCATTTTTTGGATGGCCTTCTTAGCAATGGTTGCACTCATCTACGGTACGCTCCCTTGGAATCAAGAATCTGATGAGTTGGCACATCTAATCCCTTATAAAACAAAATCACCTCCTGCATACTAGTTAGATAATGTTGAGGACATCTCAATAAAAGTTCTTTGAATCGTTCCCAAGCCTGGTAAAGAGTCTCATCAGGCTCTTGCTTAAAGTTATTGATTTCCTGCATCTTTTTATAGAAGTTTTTGCAGGCGGGCAATATTTCTTCAAAAATTTTCCCTTAAGAATTTCCCAATTAGTAATGAAACCATTTGGTTCATTCCTTAGCCATCTACTTGCAGCCCCAGTAAGTATGATAGGAAAGCACGAAGCATAAGTTGATCAGGCGTCACATTTGGATTGGTAAACAAATCAACTATCTCAAGAACTCTTTTAATGTGCTTATTTGCATCTTCATTTTCCGATCCACTGAAAGTTCGATCACGCAATTCTTTGAGAAATTGACCATTCAACTCAAATCTAGCCTCCTTATCAAATTTTGGTCTAGCAACACCCGAACCATAATCATCTCGGGTTTTCATCATTTACTCTTCCATAGTAACGTCCCCCATTGTTTATGTGGTTTCTTCTTCAAACTCACCTGCTTGATCAGAAAAATAGTCGAATTCCGATGAACTCAAGTAATCAAAACTTGTTGTCTTGAAAAGCTTCTTTAACGAATGAAAAACTTTCTCAGGTTCACTAAAAGGTTCAACGAGCTCTTCTTTCGAACTCCTGATCATGCACTACCTGAGAACAATAGATAAGTATCAGTGGGATAGGTTCAAAGAAAGAAAATTACATATAACGAAGAATGAATACGGATTATGAAAAATAAACTCTGCTGCTATATCAGATGATCGATATGCCGTATTCAGATGACTGAATACGCTGTATCAAAATTAAATATTTTTAACTAAACTGTTTTTATCGAAAAATAAATACGCGATGTTGATAAATATCAATATGCCGTATTTCAGATTTAAAATTCAATTTCTGTTTTTAAAAATTGAATATGCCGTATACAGAAGCGGATACATCATATTGAGTTTAAGTTTTAAAAATTCTGTATAAAAACAGGATACGCCTTATTCAAAATATGAATACGTCGTATTCTAATAATTAAATCTAATACGCTGTATAAATTATAAAAATAGAATACGCCGTATTGGTTAAATCAATAGAAGGGTTATGATGAGACAAAAAATGTTACGTTTTTAGGGGTCGGTTTGAGTCCTAATTCGTATGTTTTTGGTTTGGATTTCACCCAAAGTCGTTTCTTTTCTCATTTTAGGTACTTTTGAAAGGAAAATCACAAAAGAAGCATTTTCGGGCGTTTTCGGAGTGAAAAAGTGCGGAAAACAACAAAAACTCAAAAGACCTTGAAGAT
>LBNU01028184.1:72712-106411 GCA_014162995.1 Artemisia annua | reverse complement strand
TTTACTGCTTTCATAAAAACATAAAAATACAAAAATAATCATCCTCCACCCTTAGACCTTAATTAGAGTAGTCTTTAACCTAACAAACACTATTCCCTGTGAGAGAACGATCAATCCCCCGGTACTTGCCACTACACTATACTACATCGGTCAGGTACACTGCCTGGTGGGGATTGTAAGCTTCTCGAGATCCCTCGAGAGGTAAAACGTAGTGCGTGTTGCAATCCCACGCGCATCACTAGTTATTTTGGTAATTCTTCTCTTCTATTTACCACAAAATAACTATCACATTCAGTGTCACAACTCACACGGAGTGGTCGATAATCAAGAGGTGATGTACGTTTTATACTTGATGGTTGGTTGGTTGAAGAGTATAAAGTACTTAGGGATTCAATGTTGCATGAAGTCTCTACACCGCTCTTTGTCATACATTGGTGCAAGTTTAAATCACAAGAACGGGGAATTCTACTTCACTTTCAAGTTGAGAATATCGAGTTTACTTCACAAAGTGGTCATAGCATTAGCCGACTGAATATAAGGTTTGATAATGATAGTTAGAGAGTGTTTCTGTAGCAGTTGATTCTCACAGGATACATCGAAGCCAATGTTGTTCTTCTCACAAAACTTCAAAGTTGTATGTGCATATAATGTGTGGCTGATTCTAAAGTATCAAAAACTAGTAAAGGGGAAGGATACATACATCGGAACGCACAATGAGTACACGTGATGAACTTAATACTTCGTCATAATTGATGTTATGCCGGGAAGACAAAGGTCATAACCGCAGAGACAATCAGTGTTTTAACTCGTTATTTTGGTGTATTATTCCAACTACTTAGGGGAAGAGATGTAAGAAACAGTTTCTATGATNGTATCAAAAACTAGTAAAGGGGAAGGATACATACATCGGAACGCACAATGAGTACACGTGATGAACTTAATACTTCGTCATAATTGATGTTATGCCGGGAAGACAAAGGTCATAACCGCAGAGACAATCAGTGTTTTAACTCGTTATTTTGGTGTATTATTCCAACTACTTAGGGGAAGAGATGTAAGAAACAGTTTCTATGATAAAAGAAGTACAAGTGTGCTTCGGGTTTTTGAGCTTCATATAATGAGACTGATTGCATCATTTCAACTACTTGGGGGAAGTGGTCTTTGGATACTTGTGGTACGCATTACTTCAGCCTTTAGCTGGAAGAAAGATGAGAAGAACTATTCAAGCGTGAGATGATACATTGCAGAGCTACCAAAGCTTCATATTGAGGAGGCTAAAATTCGACGATTTGGTGGTGCCTAGTGATTAACTCAGTTGTGAGATTCTAGTGATTTGTTATCAACCTGTGCTTAGTGAATTGTTGTGACTTGAGATGTTACGATTAGTCTGATAGTAATTTGACGTTGTGAGTTAAATATTTACAACTTGACTTATTATGATCGGATCTATTGTAACTTGACTCGTCGTGACTTGACACTTAGTGCTAATTGTGACTTATCCGAGATCTCACACTAAGTCTAACTCGCGTATTACATCTTTCGGTTTCTTTTGTTGACTTTAGTAAAATCCCGGGAGAGAATCGATCTCTCGGTTTAAGTCACAAGAGTTGTAAAATCCCGTTTAAGATTATATCATGGCAACTACGGCCTCACGCTATCATTCAAGAGACTCAAAAGCTTTGGTGGTAAAAGTTTAAGAGATGTTGACTACAAACTTCTACAACGTACTGAACGATACTCTCAATGTGGTACTCATGTCAACAACTTCTTAAACTAATCGGGGATCACTCAGGGCTCGAGAATTTCGTGAATAAGTTTAGTAGGATAATTAGATTCGGGTATAATCATTTTGACAATCAAGTTCTGGAAAGGTTAAAAGCTAAAGCAGTTTTTGAATTCCTCGTTGGTTATGCTTCATATCTTAGGGATACCGAATCTACAACATACGAACCCAACAAATCTTGGAAACCGTTCACGTCACATTCTATGAGATGACTGAGCCAATGGCTTCTGCACACATCAGTGTAGGACCCGCGCCTAAACTTTTGTCTTCTGAACCAACCAGTTCAGTTATTGTACAGTATCCCACTCCTGCATGTACCTTATGTACCCTCTACCGATAAGGACTTGGAGATCTTGGCTAAACTAATGGTTGATGAATACTTTGAGCCGCCAGTTGGTGATACACCGGTACCACCAGCCATCGCAGCTCATGTTCCAAATGATCCAAAATGGTTCATCTTGTCCTGTTTCAATAGCTCAAGACGCTCCATCAGCAAGTCATTCATCAACATCATCATACTTTCAATCTCCTTCCGTACATCAAGGCACTGCAGTCGACGATTCTTTTGAAGTAAATCCATCTGCTCCACCTAGTGTTGCTCTATTCTAAAACATATTTACTCCTGAATCTTCATCTAAAGGCTTCTTCTTCAGGAGATCTTAACACAAGCACATCATTTTCCTACCCACAACCACATGATCTTCACTATAATGGGAATCCTTCTCAACAAGTGTCCACACGATGTGATCTGAACACACATGCCTTGTGGTGCTTTCATAATTCCATACTATCCAAAGTCGAGCCTAAAGATTTTAAGATTGTCTTATCAGACGAATGTTGGTTTAATGCGATACAAGAAGAAAGACATGAATTCTATCAACTTTAAGTATGGGAATTGGCACCATCTCCAGACTGTGCAATGATTATAGCTCTTAGATGGATCCTTAAAGTGAAATCTGATGAGCATGATAACGTTCTGAATACAAGGCAAGGGTTGCTGCTAAGGGTTATCATCAAAAGAAAGGCATTGATTTTAAGGAATCGTTCACTCAGAGTTTTTCTATCAAAGTTATCAGAATGTTTCTCGCCAATGCTGCAAGTCGGGAAAATGGATTCTCCAGTGATGTGGTGGTACTTCACTTCGCGAAGACAGAGTTTCAGCTGGCAGATTTCTTCACTAAGGCACTTCTTGGAGAACGGCTTCGATTTATTCTCCAGCAACTTGGTTTGGAGAGTCTCATGCCAGTATCACCCTAAAGTCTTCAGGAAGAGAATCAGGAGTAATGGATTCGCTTCAAATATCCTTATGTATTATTTAAAACCCAGAAAAGAAAAATACAAAAATATAAAACCTATAAAAACCATAAAAATCAGAAAAACCAGAAAATACCAAAAATATAGTTTTTTTTAAGGGCATGTCTTCTGGCATTGATAACATTTACGGTCCAAAAATGTCATTTAATAATGACACGGGTCTTTAGATGAAGTTCGAACAGAAGTTCAAAATGTTTTCAAAACATGCCTTATATGGCTTGCAATTATTTCAGACTGTAACCCGTTCGTAAAATTATGGTTTGCTATTACTTCAGATAGCAACCCGGTTTTCAAAAATGAGGAAAAAGCGTCACCAATTTGACATCATTAAGACGATTATTCCTAACAATGGATGAATTTCATCCGGGCATGGATTACTTTTCACTGTGTGCGGACCATCCGAAAAGTTGTACGATTCAGTGCAACCTTTCTAGAAAAAGAAGAGAAGTCTTCTTTCATCCCAAAATTTCTTTCTTCTAAAATTCTTGAAAAGAGATTTTGTGGTTTACAAGGTGGCTATCGGACTTAAATTTTCTCAAATACCTTGCCGCTAAACCTAATGACTACTAAACGTTAAAATTGAAAACGGGTCATTAATTGAGGGGGAGCGTATTTGCTCAAAATTTCTGCACCTTTAAAAACTTTGTGCACCAGCAGTAGTGAAATTCAAATAGTGTCTCAAAATCAGTAAACGTTTAAAATTTGTTGTCACAATTCTCTCCAAAGTTTCTTCTCAAAACATTTAAATCAATTGGGATCACAAAATCTCAAAAGATTTGAAATTTTATGATCGGGGGAGAGAATGTGATTTAAATATGAAAACTGATTNGTTTACAAGGTGGCTATCGGACTTAAATTTTCTCAAATACCTTGCCGCTAAACCTAATGACTACTAAACGTTAAAATTGAAAACGGGTCATTAATTGAGGGGGAGCGTATTTGCTCAAAATTTCTGCACCTTTAAAAACTTTGTGCACCAGCAGTAGTGAAATTCAAATAGTGTCTCAAAATCAGTAAACGTTTAAAATTTGTTGTCACAATTCTCTCCAAAGTTTCTTCTCAAAACATTTAAATCAATTGGGATCACAAAATCTCAAAAGATTTGAAATTTTATGATCGGGGGAGAGAATGTGATTTAAATATGAAAACTGATTTAAATGTGATGTTTTTGGACTCAAAAGAATATTTTTGGACTAAAAAGATTCGCTCTCCCGTATGTGCTAAAATTTTTGGAGTTTTTGAATGTTAATCAAAGCACATATTGAGGGGGAGCAAGTGATTAAATGGTGAATAAATGATCTCGAATGCAAGCTCACCCGTATGTGCCAAAGTTTTAAAACTTTCAAATTGAATCAATCAATGTACACATATTGAGGGGGAGCAAGTGGCTTAGAGTCTTTCACGTGTTTTTACAATAATAAGTAGAAACCGTGAATCGATTATGACTCAGATTTGACTCATGAATTGACGAAACATGAAACATCGTGAATCGAAAAGACTAGTCCTGGCCGGGTAATAATTTCAAGCTGGTCTAACCAGTGATGTAAACGTGTCTCGAAGAGGACTGGTCTAAGTAGAAAGTACCGTTTCGAGAAACTCTTCTTAGATGTATACTTTGACGGGTCTAACTTCCTTTTTTAAGGAATGTTAACAACTTCAAGTTAGTTATTAGGGCTAGTTATCACCTAAAAACTGATAATGGATCCCTTTAACTAAGCAACGTAAACGTGTCCCTAGGTTATATGTCTATTAAGAGTAGATCAATTCAAATAAGTGCAACTCACCCCGACATGTGCAAATTTCTTTCCTTAACCTATGAGCACATGTAAAGGGGGGGGGAGCATTTGAAAAATGATAAAACTCTCAAAGTGTCAACAAAATGTGTTTCTTAATCATAAACACTTTGAGAGAATTTTCAATGATTTGGTTAGATATCGATTGTGGAAAGATACCAAAAGACTGACCAATTTACTTTAAAAGCACGGAGTCATAAGGATGGTAAGGTTAGGTATATGTTCCCATGATCCACCAGAACCGGAGGGATCTTCCCAGGGACAATCCAATAGATAGATTAGAAGTCCTTAGGAATGATTGAAAAAAAGGAGAAAAGTGAGAAAGGGAAGAGTGCCGACTGAGACTGAGCTAGGACTGGAACAAACCCAACAAGGGTCTAGTGATGAAGTCTCGGTAAGCACTGAAGGGGTTGAAGAATTAAAAAGAAATGAAATGAGAAAGGGTGAAAAGAAATAGCCCTCCAATTATTCAACCTTAGGGCAGAAACCGGGTTCAATTCATATGCTACTGATTGTTACCAAGGTAACATCGGTATTGAAGAAAAGACGTCATGGACCCAGTGACGCACTGCACTAAACCTTCCAGCCACTCAAGTTCTCTTAAAAGAGCTTGTTTCATTCTCACGGGGAACCGGTGTAACCTATCGACTAGTCTCTTAGAGCTAGTTGATATTGAAACAGGAGACCCCTCCTTAGTCTACGCGTAGGATAACCAATGAGCACTTATCGAGTCTAGAGCCAAGAGATGCATCTAAAAGATCTCATAGGAACACTTGATACTTCTACACTGGTTGTTCAACATTAAGGACACCAGCTGTAATATTTTGAGTCCTACGCAGATCTTAGCAATCTGCCAAGAACACTTATGAGGGAATATACGTACATAAGTATTTCCCAATGATTGAGTGAAAACTCTTGTCAGGGTCAACATCAAACAGCCCTGACAGCAGGTCACTTCGGTAATCTCTTGTGGATTACGCTTAGTGTGTGCGGTGGTGTTCCAAAAGGTCTACACTCGTGGGGTGATCTCCAGCGACTCACCTAATCGTTGGTGTACTTCAGTATGTCAGTGAAAGCCCTTTCGGGGGCATCCGATTAGGAACGGCCTTGGTAAGGATTAGAGAAAGTCTTCACACTATGCTGTTGACGATCTCGAAGTCCGAACTTGTAAGTGCCGGTATGTTTATTACTAACAAAGTTTTATGCAGCTCAACATACCAAACTTACCATGTTCACCACTATCACTCTAGTTCCACATGCTCATACCAACATCTAAAAGGAGTCGTCAGAACTGTTCAACCATGAAGATCTACTCAACTAAGATGTATGGGCATGTTGGAAAGGCGTATTCCTACCAAAGACCAAGAAGTTGACGATTGATGCCGATTGTGGAAAAGATGCAGATTATTCATCTCATGCTTACACTTCAACATCAAATGTAAAGCTATCATGATCAAGTAATGGGCTTCAACTATGCTTCCACAACTCTGATGCAGAAGATCATGATCCAGTAAAGTGTAAGCATGACAACACAAAGATAATCCCAACATTACAAAGAGACACTTCCACTCAAAGATGACTTGAAGCTAATTATTTGAATGTTGAGCAAAAGAGCAAAGTCAAAGATCATCCTATACATCAAGGAAGTCATCTTGAGTCGTTTATCAATGAAGAATCAACAACTACGAGCTACAAAAGAATCTACAAAGATCTCAATGCAAGAATTCAAGATTTAATTTCGGGGTGATCTCCCTTAGGGGGAGATTGTTAGGAATACGATTTTGTATAAGAAAGATTCGGTCACCCCAGATACGATTAAGCATTGTCTAGCTCGTAGTATTTATAATAGTTAGTAAAACGTAGATTAGAAGTAGTTAGTATTCGCGGAAGAAGGACGGGTCTTTACCCACTGTATGCCTGATCCGCAGCCCAAGTGGCAAAAACTCATGTACATATAAATACCCTCTCCATCCTTGGAGAGGGTGAGCCTTCCTAATCTATTTTCTTTTTTTGGTTTCTTTCTCTCTCTAAGGTTCCACTCTCCCTCTCTCTTTCTCTCTCTAAACTCTCATCTTCTTCTTTCTTTCATTCTTTCTTTCTTTCTTCTTCTTTATTAGATCCATAACCACAAAGAACCATACATGATATATATTTAGTGTTCTACAAACATACAATAAACTCAGATGAGATCGTTATAGATCTAATATTCTCTATAGATTCAATGAGCAAATCTTTTTTTTTGAACATCCAATGAACCAATCTTAACCATCCATTTTTTCATCAAATTTTTTTGTAAAAAAAGTTCATTTTCCACCTTTTTTTGAAAATAAAATATCCTGCAAATGTTAAATCGTTAAGCGAAAAAGAATACACAATCGCGACGAGAATTTATTTATCTTTCAGTAGACGGGTAATTTGACATACTTTTGACGAACTTTTTTTCCGAGTTTTGTTTTGGTGTTAAATATTGTGTCTGAAAAATCACATGTGATTTGCATGTTAAGAATCACATTAAATTTCACAAATCACATGTGATTTCATAAAATCACATGTGATTTCTCCATACGTAAATTTCAACACTTACAAAAAAATTTTGAAAGTTTTTCGAAAGCATATAAAAGTACCCCTCTATAGATAGATGATTTAATTCTCATCGTGAAGGTATGATTCTTTTCGAGTAACGATTAACGGTTTGCGAGATTTTTTTTATTAAAAAATGAATGGTTAGGATTGGTTCACTAGATCTTTAGAGAATATTGGTTATAGATTAAACTTTTCTTACAATAAACTATAAATTGTAACTGGACCAAACGGGCTAATTGTTGGGCACCGGAATCATGACGTCATGATGATATCAGATGACATCATCAAATGGCAACGGATTTGATGTTGTATTAATGTATAGGGTAAACTGCAAAAATGGTCACTAAAGTATCGCGAAAACGCAAAAAAGACACCGAGTCATAAAGGCATGCAAAAATGCCACTAACGTTACGTAAAAGTGCAAAAACGCCATCGAGTCCATTTTTTTGCTAACTTCCGTTAGTTATCACGTTAGTCAAGGGTATTATCGCATGAAATTACTAATATACCCCTTTATCTTCAGATACAACCCATCATTGGCTCCGCCACTCTAAAACTCTTTACCAAATTGATCCGAACATACCCCTCTTCAGATACAATTCTAATTTAGTCTTTACCAAATTGACATCGATCATCCGTGCCTTTGCCTGATACGGTANGCAAAAACGCCATCGAGTCCATTTTTTTGCTAACTTCCGTTAGTTATCACGTTAGTCAAGGGTATTATCGCATGAAATTACTAATATACCCCTTTATCTTCAGATACAACCCATCATTGGCTCCGCCACTCTAAAACTCTTTACCAAATTGATCCGAACATACCCCTCTTCAGATACAATTCTAATTTAGTCTTTACCAAATTGACATCGATCATCCGTGCCTTTGCCTGATACGGTAAGAACACACTGCATTTTCCTATTTTCTTCAACAGTGTTTTTGGTTTTTTAAAAAAGGTACATTTGTTGTTAATGTTATGGACTTACAATTGTAGGTGGTCATATGGTAAATGTGAAAGAAGTAGAGGTGGATACTGAAACAGAAGAAAAGAGTGGCGAGAGTGGTTCAGAGGATTTACATTATAATCCAACTTATGCTGAAGTGTTTGATGATGATGATGAGCATACACTTGAAGATGTTCCCGTAAGTAAGTATGATACGGTATGCACTTATAAAGAATGTACAAATCATTCAGTCTTTACGGAACATTATGCACTGCTTATACAGTATGCGCAAGAGTTGGTTAAGCAAAATCCAGGCACCACTGTTAGGCTTGATGTACAGCTAGAACCAAATCCATATAGTTCTATAAGAACTTTTAAAAGAGTGTATGTGTGTTTGGGAGCTCTGAAACAAGGTTTCAAAGCTTGTGGCAGAGAACTCTTAGGATTAGATGGATTCTTCATGTCAGGTCCTTTTCCAGGTCAATTACTAACAGCAGTTGGGATTGATGCAAACAATGGGATTTATCCAGTAGCATATGTTGTAGTTGATGAACTAAATAAGGCAACTTGGTGTTGGTTTTTGAAATTACTAGGAGAGGATCTTGGTATACAAACCAACTGCAAGTTTACTTTCATTTCTGATAGGCAAAAGGTGCACATTTCTATTCCATAATTAATCATGTGTTTTATGCACAATGAGAACATGTAAAGTTTTAACACCAACAATAACCTTAACTGTTCACAGAGATTGATACAAGCCGTTGCTAGTGTGCAAATGCTGAACACAGGTTTTGTGTTAAGCATATTCATGAGGAGATGAAGTCACATTTTAAAGGAGGTGTTTACAAGGACATGCTTTGGAAGGCAGCTAAAGCCACTACTGTTGTTGAATTCAACAAAGAGATGGATCATCTCAAGTATTACAATTCTGCTGCTTATGATTGGTTGATGAAGATTCCAGCTGAACAATGGAGCAGATCACATTTTTCAGGTAATTCATTAAGTTGCAATGGACACAAGCATACTAATAATTGATCATATAGTAATATATAATGTATCATTTGTTTAACAACAAGCCCAATGTGGACTACTGTTAAACAACATATGTGATGTGTTCAATGGTCAACTAAATCATGTGAGAGATGGAACCATCATCAATTCTCTTGAATATATCAGAGAGTACTTGATGAAGAGGATTGTGGTAGTTCAGCAACTAATAGAAAAGAATGTTGGACAACTTACTCCTACTATGAAAGCCATGTTTGATGCTATAAAAAAAGAAGCTACTGATTGCGTTGTTGAATAGATTGAAGCTTCTTTATATAAAGTATCTGTGCCGAATGTGGATCAGTATGTTGTTACATGGATAGGAAGGAGTGTGGTTGTAGGAAGTGGGAGCTGACTGGAATACCATGTATACATGTTGTGGCTGCAATAAACTGCATGAATGAGAATGGAAGAGGAGTTGGTCTACCTGAAGAGTGGGTTCATGCTGCTTACCAATGTTACAAAAATCGGTCAACTCGGCCTTGTAATCAGCGATTACAAGGTGTACGGCCTTTAACCTTGTTGATTTTTACAAGGTAATCGGCGATTACAAGGTAATCGGCCTTGTAATCGGCGATTACAAGGTAATCGGCCTTGTAATCGGTTATTAATCGCTACAAGGCCTTCAACCGCCTCACCACCGACTCACGATTTTTGCAACATTGCTGCTTACAGACTAGAAACATGGGCACGTATGTACTCATTCAAGATCAATGGATGTTGTGGCAGAAACTTCTGGCCAATACTTGATTCTACAATAGTAATAATACCACCTATTCACAGAACTCAGATTCACAGGTCAACTTTGGAAAAGTGAATATATGTCCTGTTTCACGGTAGCAGCCCTGGCTTCAACAGGTATACAATTAGTTAATGCTACGATTTCAACTCATATAATTCGGGTATCCAACAAAATATTCAGCTACACTAGACATATATACTCCTAGAAAAACTTTAAGCAAAGTTTAAGGAACGCTTTGATCATGATGGAACTACCTATTTTTACCAAAGAGTAAACTTTTATAACAAGGATAACCTGTTTGACCATCCCAGATGTGCACTCCACTCAAGATCAGTCGATCAAAAAAGACATCATAGTACACCAAATCTTTAAATCTAAGTCAACTTCATTTCTCAACTTAAAGATGAAAACTTTAACAAATTATTCGTTCTTTTTCACTCTACATAACAAAGGACAGAGTGACAAAGTAGTTCCTGGTTAATCTTTCAACTTAATCATCAAAAAGTTTCATTTTTTTATGCTTAATCAACTCATTTCAACTCAAAAGCAGTCGGTAAAAATGACTTTTTTAAAAAAAAAAAAAAAAACTTATCAATCAAGTCTTTAAATTCAAGCTAACATCACTTAACCACTAGGGGCGGGCAAAAAGTCGGAAGAGGTCTCAAGTTCAATTGAAGCTTGGCGCAAACAACCCTCAAGTGTTCACGCCAACCTTCCCAAGAGGGCTTTATCCGATCCGTGTGGCGGCGGGCTCAAACCCCATGAATTAGTCAGCCAAAAAGTCGAAAACCAAGGTTAATAAAAAAAAGCTTATTTCATTTCACTCCATTTCCCATTATTCTTTTTCGCTCTCCGTAACACCTAAAAGATTAACAGGATAGTACATGCATATACTACTACTAACTCCATCATCAACTATTATTACAGTAATTTTTTTTTAACTAAACCCCATAAACTATCACTATATCTACAACAAGCATATAATCAGCTAAAAGACAATGAAACTAAACAAAATTGAGCAAAAATGAAAGACTAAAAACAGTATAAATAACTTAAAGATAAAAGGGTTTGAGTTGTGAGTTGTTACCTTGATGATTGATGGGTTTGGAGATGAGTTATGAGCTTGATGATGATGATGGAAATTGAAATGCTGAGAAAACCCTAATTTAAGGAACTAATACTACTACTACTGTTCCAACTTTGCCCTCTTTTCCTTTCTTCTTCCAAATATCTTTTTTTTTTTTTTTTTTTTTTTTTTTTTTTTTTTTTTAAAAGTTAAAAGGGTGTTTGGTTTGGTCAAAAGATTTTTGACACTATTTATTTATTTTTAAGTTTCTATATATGTTTTTTAAAGACAAAAAGTCATCTCACTACATATAATTAGATGGAAAAGAAAACCCGAACTCGATGGGGGAATTCAAAACCCGAACTAATTAAAGCAAAGGCTAATAGCTTGAAAATATATTCAAGTTGACACTTTTTGTTGTTCTATGTAGCCAATTTTTCTTTTTTTTTTTTTTTTTTTTTTTTTTTTTTTTTTTTTTTGCTATTATAACATAAACCTTTTGAATTTCATCTATTGTGTGTATTTTGTGACCGCTTTTTCATGTAAAATGACAATTTTACCCCTCAAAATTTGAAAAAAGCAAGGGTAAAATGGTCACAAAATACACACAATAGACGAAATTCAAAAAGTTTGTGTTATAATAGCAAAAAAAAAGTTGGCTACATAGAACAACAAAAAGTGTCAACTTGGATGTATTTTCAAGCCATTAGCCCTTAAAGCAATGCGGGGCATGCTTATCAGATTACGAGGCGGATTTGGAACTTAAACGAGGATTTTAATCAGGTTTGGGGCGGGAATCAGGAAATAACATCCCGTCCCGCCTACCCTGATAATGTATATACATATACAAATATATCTATACTTATATAATATTTTGCTGGGATTAACTCATATAATAGCAACGAAATTTTATCTAATATTGTTAGTTTTTTATCTTTGTAAAATTGCAAAATTATGATTATAAACACTTGTTTAATGTCATATTTTTAAGTTGTAATTTTTTGTGGCGTAGTTTATCACTATTTATGTATAATACTACCATTGAAAACTTAATAAAGCTTGTTTGTAATTGATTATAGGTTATTAATTCTTTAAGTTTTTGCTAATGGTCTATAAATAATAATAATAAATATAAAATGATGTCGCTTTGGTCGAGAATTGCACCCATAGGGTGGGTTTGAAGGAGCATCGAACCCCAACGGGACGCCCCACCCCTATTATATCCCAATGAGAATCGGGACGGGTTTAGAAAAAGATTTGGTAATTGGTTCGAGGATGGGATGGCTGCCCCGCCCCAAACCCAACTCATTGCCATCCATACATTTAATATCATAATTCTAACTTTTAAAATCAATGATTTATTTGGTTAGCATACATGAGATATCATTCGACTAGAAGTCTTTTGGTTTCTCAAAAATATTTTAAGTTGATAGAAAACTTTGATCTTGAAAACTTTGATCTTGTACATCACTGAATGTGGACAGACTTTAACCCAACAACTTTTACAAAAGTTGATTAAACCAAAATCAGTTTAACCGCGTCAACTAACCATTACACAAAAAGACCAATACCACCAACCGATGCTCTTTTGATATTTTTATTCGCAACTTTAAATTAACAATAAACGCCACCTTTTTTTATTATGCGCTTTCTCTATAAAATATGTTTCTTATTTGTTGCTAGTCGTTTAAAATATATTGCAAAAACATAAAGAGGTTTTACATGTTTAGTTTATGGTTTGTTAAACATGTGAGTCTTCTTTTGTAGTTTAGCATTGTATCAACATATCTTAAAAATTGAACTTTAAACAAAAAAAAAAAAAAAAAATACAAAATAAACCAAAAAGGTAAAAGATGTTTGGCTTGTTAAACATGTGAGTCATCTTTTGTATTTTAGCAATGTATCAATATATCTACGACTTGATATAATTCCCAACCTTTAGTTCCTTTATTTCAAAACTGACAAATTTCAAGAAAAAAGTTACTATCAAATGTTAGCTTTCACGCATTATTAATCAGAAATTAATTATTGCCTCATTTGTTTATCACAAAACCACAGAAGAAAATGACAAAAATAACAAATTTTAGAAACATAGTTCTTCAAATACTCAATTTTTATCCAAAAAGTTAAACTATATATGAAACTAGCAAAGTATGGCTAGTTTTTCAAAAACAATCGCAAGGTTGAAAACTAGCAAAGTCAGCTTTGTAATTGTTTTTATAAAAAATAGCAAAGTCTTGCGATTTTCTTAAAATAAAATAAAATAAAATAATTAGCATGATGAAACTTGCTAGTTTTCAACAGTAGTTTTTTTAAAAACTAGCAACGTCTTACGATTCTTTTAAAAAATTAGCAAGATCGTGCTAGTTTCATGAGTAGTTTGGCCTTTTTAATAAAAGTTGAGTATTGATGAAATATAAATATAAAATTAGCTATTTTTGTCATTTTCACAAACAAAAGACTAGATTTTAGTTACAGTTAGCAACTTAATCAACAACTTTGGATAAATCTTCCTATTTTTTTAAAACACTTTATAATTAAAGGTATAACCCGTTATCAACAAAACAAAAAATACTATTTAGTCACCTTTAACAACCATATCTTTTATATCGAAAGTTGGTAGACACTATAAAGTATAAAGAAATACATTAAGAAAACCAAAACTATATATAAAAAAATGTATGTGTTGCTTAAAAATGGTGGTGGATGCGGATTATGCAAAATACAATAAGTTTTACAATTCTTTTAGGCAGAGTACTTAACTGTTGTGGTGTAGTATAGGTAAGACACGTGAGATTGATCGTTCTCTAGAGGAATAGTGAGGTAGGTTCGAAGTGTATGTTGAATTAAGTCTAAAGGTTGAGGGAAGATTATTTTTGGTCTTTTATTTTTATAAGAAAGCAAGTAAAATCTCGGGTTTGAAGAGTTTGGTTTTAAAACTAATAATTAAATTAATATAATCTAAAGGAAAAGTAAATTGGTGAACTTCAAGTATGATGAAAGTGTATTTACTTAGAATTTAATTACTCCATAGTTATCTTTTATTGATTAGTCGAATTATCACGTCCTTATTATGATTAGCGTGTTGTATTCCTTAATAACTACCGAGGGTTGGTTATTCCCTAACTCCTATGAATTTCGTCTAAAAGGGCAGCGCTTAAGAATACCTTAATCCCATCTTTTGCTTTGCAACTAAGAATTCACGCATTAAATACAACGAATATCAAGTTAACTATTTATTAACGAACGTTTTAATGGGTGTTCATGCTAGTATAATTTGACCTAGCAAGTTTTCCAACTCCTAACGCAAATCAAATAATCAAAAAAGAGACGATACACAATAATCAATAACTAGGTTTCATGCAATCCTAAACAAAAACTATTAAGTGTAGCCTAACATAGGAATTGAAAAATAAATAAATAAATAAATAAATAAAGAAAAAATAAAAAATAAATAAAGAAATCAAACAATCACAAGTGAACATAATTGAATGATTGATTAAATAACTTATCTTCTCAATCGTTGAAGTATTCGTGGCCAAAAGACCTAAATAAATACTGATAAACACCTAGGGTTCGGACCTCCAAAGTATACCAAAGTTGCACACTTACAATGAAAACGATGCGAAAATATATATAAATTTACAAACGTAAGGGCATCACTTGTTACTTGTGACGCCGTTAGCCCGCCGACATTTAGGGTTTCTATATTGCACCGACTTAACTGCGACAGCATCACTTAGGAATTGTGATGTCGTCAGCCTTCATATTCTTGGTCTTGACACCGTCATCTCGAGGCCGTCTCAAGAGACTGTATGATCACAACCTCTTCAAGTGACGACGTCACTTTGTATCTGTGAGACTGTGACGTCCTCACACTGCGTTTTGTGACGGTTTTTCTCGGTGTTGTCCTTTTCTTCGTTTTCCCGTCCAATTAAGCCAAAATACATCATATTCCAGCATTTGCTTCCAAGTACCTGAAACTCAAATAGAAATGATTTATGGCAATAAATGATCAGATATGCGTGGATTTAGAGGCTAACTGACCCCTTAAAAACATATAAAACTACACCTCATCAGAGGTCTTCCTGTTCAAGTTGTTTAAGATGGCGAATATTTGATCCAAATGTCCACATCTTAAAAACTATTGTAGAGAATGTTGTCAAAAGAATATCATCAACATATAAGAGTAACTAAACAATATCCTATCCCCGTTGAAAAATAACAATGACGAGTCACGACAGTTATGATAGAAAACAACACGAGTAGCATAACTCGCCAAACGTTGAAACTAAGAATGAGGTGTCTGTTTAAAACCATATAAAGATATTTGTAAAAGACATACATGATCAGGACGATGTGGGTCTCGGAAGCAAGGAGGTTGATGCATATAGACAACTCAGATAGATAGCCACGTAAAAACATGTTCTTGACATCCAATTGATGGACCGACCATTGTCGAGAAACTGCAAAACCGAGCATCGTGTGAATAGTAGCTGATTTGACAATCGAGAAACTGAAGAGTGGGTTCATGCTGCATACAGACTAGAAACATGGGCACGTATGTACTCATTCAAGATCAATGGATGTTGTGGCAGCAACTTCTGGCCAATACTTGATTCTACAACAGTAATAATACCACTCATTCAGAGAACTCAGGTTCACAGGCCAACTAAAAAGAAGAAGTCAGTTGATGAGCATGCAATTCCAAGTTCTTCATATGTTAGCCACTGATCTTTGAACAATATGTTTCACTTTATTGTCTTTTAAATTCTATGTTTGTACTCTATGTTTAACGTTATTGTCTTTTGAACAATGTTACATGTCTGTCTTTGTTTAATCATGTTATATGTATTGAGAAGTTGGGATGAAACTGTTAAAATGGGTCAAAATCCAAACTGACCCAAACAGCTCCACCACTTACTTTCATTTTGACTTTTCAACTACAACAACACTCCCTTTTACCCATTGCATTTTGACTTTTCATAGTCAAACTGCAAATGTAAAATGGGAGTGACGTATACACTCATGCCAAACAGCCCCTATCTAATAGTTTGTACATAAGCTGCAGTCCAATGTCATAGTTCCCTAAATGGGTGTTTGGGACAAGGAGATTACTTTCATTTTGACTTTTCAACTACAACAACACTCTCTTTTACCCATTGCATTTTGACTTTTCATAGTCAAACTGCAAATGTAAAATGGGAGCGACGTATACACTCATGCCAAACAGCCCCTATCTAATAGTTTGTGCATAAGTTGGAGTCCAATGTCACAGTTCCCTAAATGGGTGTTTGGGACAAGGAGATAAGACAACTCTGCACCAAATTATCTCCATGTTTTGGTGTATCTGAGGGCCTTGTACATTGTGGTTGTTGCAAGGGTGAATGGATAAGTAACATAAAGAGATGAGTAACATAAAGTTGATTCTTAAGTTAATAAAATTCACCATTACAAAACAGATGAGTAACATAAAGATCCAAAGTTTAAACAAAAACAGATCAGTAACATAAAGATATCTAAACACACTTGTTTAGTAGTTAGAACTTCTACCCTCCGCATCACCCCTTTTCTTTAATTCTTTTTCTTTCTTTTCTTTTTCTTTCTTGTCCTTCTTATCCTTTAGATGCTTGAGCACATACTCAAGATGGGAAATACTCTCTTCCAACTCATCAAACTTGGGTAAAACAGTATCCACAGGTTCTTAATTGCATTCTCCTCCTCCTCCTCCTCCTCTTCCGAATCATTCAAAAGCGCTTCATAGTAGCCATCTTGTTTTCTCAGATAGGTCAGAATCTGAGTTCTCAACTCCTTAGGTATCTGCCTATAAGGACCATACTCATCAATTGGTTCTGCGCCATATGCATCAAGAAGTAAATCATTTAGATAATAGGTTCTTAAAACTTTGTCAAATTCCTCTTCCTCGGTACCAATGTAGATACCATTCCCTTTACCATTGTTTGCCATTGTCGGTTGTTTTGATCGTTGGGATTATGTGTGTTTCGGTGGAATGTGTGTGTTGGGATTATGTATGTTTCGGTGGAATGTGTGTGTGGTTTGGCGTGTTTAAATAAGCGGGATAGAGATGAACAAAATAGTCCCGATACAATCGTTTTGGTTGCCGTGTTACATTGGGAGGGAAAGGTTAAGGCATTTGCAAATTTATTACCCAACGAAAAAAAATCTCGAGGCAATCTCTTCGGTTGACACGTGTCTTTTGGCTGCAAACTTAAGTTAAGACTTTGCAAATTTAGTCATTGAAATAAAGTGTTGCTAGTCAAAGGCGGGAAACGAGTGAAATGGCGATAATACCCTTGACTAACGTGATAACTAACGGAAGTTAGCAAAAAAATAGACTCGGTGGCGTTTTTGCACTTTTACTTAACGTTAGTGGCATTTTTGCATTCATTTATGACTCGGTGTCTTTTTTGCGTTTTGGCGATACTTTAGTGACCATTTTGCAGTTTACCCTAATGTATATATATAATAAAATTGCAATAAACTATAAACTATAATATAATAAAGATTTTTCTAACTTGTGTATCTTAGGAGCACAAATTAAGCACATCAAAAAGATTTAAGGACTCATGAAAAAGGACTAAGGGACCCACAAAAAGTATATTTTTTTGTACTTCTATATAAGTCCATGACTCCTTTTTCATAAGTTTCTAAGTTATTTTGGTATGCTTAACTTGTGCCCCTATGCCACAAGTAGGGGTGAGCATCGGTCCAGGACCGGACCAGACCGGACCGACAAGACCGAGGATCGAAATAGCCAAAAAGCCAAGACCGAGGACCGGACCGAATGTGGTCGGTCCGGTCTCGGTCGGTCCGTCGGTCGGTCCGGTCCAACAAGGCTAAATAATCATTTTGTGGTTCGGACCGGACCGGACCGAAGACCGAATTAGCCAAAAAGCCAAGACCGAGGACCGGACCGAATGTGGTCGGTCCGGTCCGGTATCGGTCGGTCCTTCGGTTGGTCCGGTCCGTTCAGGTCGTTTACTCGGCCCTAGCCACAAATTAGAAAAACCAATATAATAGGGAATAGAGATGAAATAGACACTTGTGTTTGATTGGTCCTTAATGAGATGAATTAAAAAATAATCTTTCGATTGATTACATAGTTAACCTTTTAATTTTGTAACATTCACGTGTCAATAAAGTATATTATAATAAAATAGAGTTGTAATAGACAGCACATTTGAATTATTCAGCATCTTTAATTCGCTCAATGCTAAATTATGCAGTTTTATCAAACAACATTTTTCTCTCGGAATCTTAAAATTGTAATTAAAAACAATACTTATACTCCTATGTAATATTGAAATTGGCCAAGTGAGAGTAGTACCGGTTTGGGTGACCGACCGGGAAGTCCTCACTTGAGAATCACAAGCTCCAATGATATCAGGCGAATCGGGAATAGGAGAGGGGTTATCCCCTAAGGAGAGGCTCGCGGTTGGTATCTCTGCCCGAGGATGCGACACTAACTCGAGCCAACAACTAACATCTAACAACTAACCCATCGTTAAAAAAAATTGAAATTGGCCAACATATGCAAACCATAATCATTGAAACTTGTCTTGAATAACTAATATCAATTATGAGAATCCAGTTATTTAAAGAAGAAATAAATTGCATAAATATTATATAAAAAACATGTGAGAAAACAAATTGACACTGAAAACACATACATATTATATAAAGGGGTTATGGGTTCACACACTATTAAAATAGGATTCACACACATTCTAAACTTTCTTATATATATATTGTATTTTATCTTTTAATTTTGTTTTTAATTATAAAACCGTGAAATAAAAAAAGGAACATAAATTATAAAGTTTGATAACTTATAATTATTAAAATACAAAAAATACGGAGCATGATATCATAAAAAATATCTTTGTCTTGTTGATAAAATGATAAAACTGTCCAAAAAAGTGCGAAACATAAATATAAAGTTATAAAATGATAAAACTGCCAAAAAAAGTGCGAAACATAAATCATAAAGTTAAAATAGTAGAAGACAAAATATATGATACAAAAAATATTAAAATCTGTCTTGTCCCGTCAATAAAGCAGATAGTAAAGAATTTGGGAGAGGTAGGTGGTGTACAAACCCTACGACCCAGGGCAATGACTTGATGGTATCAATAAGACTATACTATCTTCACTGTTCAAAATTATTAAAAGAAAGGACTGTACTATATTCATTGTCTTAATTCCTTAATCTAGTTGACCCACGTGACAACGACTTGAAGCTCAATATACATATATTATATGAAAAAGATTTATGGAACAAAAGGAATATGATGGTGGAAATACGACTATACTACATTCATTATCTTGATTCTTTAATCTAGTTGACCCAAGAGACAACAACTTGAAGCTGAAAATACATACGTCTGGAAAACTAGAAGAGGGTTGAATAGTTATTGTTGTTTATGTTGGAATAACCCTTTTAATATGACCTTTGACCATTTTGACCTTTAACTATGCCTTAATGACATACTACACCTTAACTAGCAAATGGCAGTCACGGTTTGTGGTCATTTTCATGTATCTTGTCACATACGAACTCTCTCAATAAACACCATAACTTGTGAGAAATCCCTCCATCGGATTGGAGATATCACTACCGGAATCGACCTAACTCTAAAGTTATGGCTTCATCATCTAATTGTAATCCTCAGTCGGTTTTATCATCAAGTAAGTTTACTTTAATGTTATTGTTATGAACTTATGATATGATTACATGACTCCTCCCAAACAGTCAACTAAGTCAACCAAGGGTTCTTGGTCAACTAAGTCAAGCAATGAGAGAGAAAGTGATCAATTTATGATCCGTTGAAAGCACAGTGTACTCACGGGTCGTTAAGTCCCAACGAGATTGAAATTGTGTTTTGGAAACGTTTTGGGAATGAGTGATTAGGGAATAGTAACAGATAAAGATTTTTGATTTGATTTTACACTACTGATTGCTTGGAATTTAAGATAATGAAACAGTATTAACAAACACAGAATTACAAATAATCCTAAAAACGTAAATGCGTGCTGGAAAAGTGTAAATATGCAAAAACAAACTACAGGGGGCGAAAATGAAACTTTTACAAACTTAATATTAAAAGAAAATTTTATAAAAAAGAAAAATATTTTTTTTTTTAGTTTTTATTAATTAGTTATGAAATCTATTTTAACTACATTAAATGATTAAAAATACTAAAGCTTTTTGGAAAAATCTAAAAATTGACAGGAAAGTATTTTAAGATATGCTTAATCTAGGAAAAATAAGAACACGACCCTAACTTATTGGAATAAGCAATAATAAGCAAAACAAGCTAAATAAGCTAAAAAGGCTTAGATTACTATAAACATAAAAAAGAAAACATGGAAAATGACAAAGACCCTAGGGCAGTTGGTTTGCAGTGTGTGTTGAGAGGTTTAGAAAGGGGGAGGTCCAGGGTTCGACCCCTGCTCCTTCCCTTTTTGCAAAATATTTTTTTTTTCAATTTTTATTGCACAAACATGTAGAAAACATAAGACTAAGCAATTTCTAAAACTAAAACTTTTTATGAAATTAACTAAATAAGCAGAAAAAGAGGGATGGGAATAAGCAGTTACACTAATGTTAAGGGAAAGGGAAATTTCGAAACTTAAAGCTAATCTAAAGGCTAAATTAAGCTGAGCTAAGGGGAAAATAAGCGAAAGGCTTTGAGAGGGGAACCTAATAAGCACAAGGGGATCATGAAAAGCAGTAAAAAGAACCTAGAAAACTCCTAAAAAGCTAAGGGCGCGTTTAGTAAGGAGGTTTTCCAAAAAAATTTTCCAAGTAAACCTAAGAAAATAGAAAACGCGTTCAAATTGAGTTTTTTCCAAAAGTTTTCTAGGAAAAATGGAAAAGCTGTTTTCTAAGTTTATAACTAAGTTTTGGAAAACTCCCTTTATGAGTTCTCCATAGGTTTTCCATTTTAGAAAACTCCATCTAAACACGTTTTTAAGTGTTCTCTATAGAAAGAATAGCTCCCCCATTCTCCAGAAAACTGAAAAATGAAAACTAGAAAAATTTTTCCATTACTAAACGCGCCCTAAAACTTCCTATACTTAAGCTATGACTGCAGAAAAAATTGACAAGAAGGCTACTTTGGTGTCCTAAAAAGCACTTAAGAAAAATTCCTAAAAATAAAATAAAAATACTAGCAAGTATATAAGCAACAAAATAAGCTCTGTACCAAATTTCAGATCAATAGAGTGAAAAATAAAGAAACTAAAAATAAAAGAAAAAGTGGCTGTTGATGGGTCAAAAATGGGTAAAAAGGACAGAAAAGCTGCTAAAATAAAATCTAAAAAATCCAAAAAAAATATAGGCAACTAGATTACCAACCCAGTAACTTGCATACCAAAATTCAGGTAAAACGGGCTTATAACTAAGAAATGAAAAATCAAAAACTTTTCTGCTGTAGGGCGAATTTTTCGACTATTGCAGAATTTTTGCAAAATGGGTCAAATTTGGGATTTAGACTAGTGAACCTTGGATACCAGATAATGTGCAACTACTACATCCTATATAGAACTACTAAGAAGCAAAAACTACAACTAATATGGCTTAAATCCGATTTGTCTAATCCTACTTGTTTAAAACAGGTTCAAGTGAAACTTTTTAGAGAACTAATAAAGGATCTTGAACACTACTAATAAATGCTTAAATCCACTTATAAGCTACTACTAACACTATATCAAGGCTGATTGAAACTCAACTTTGGGGTCAAAAACAAATTTTAGCCAAAAAAAAGACTTTGTGCCAAACACCCCTTTAGGGGTGTCTGTTGGAATTTTTTGAGTAAAAACGAAAATTTTGAACTAAAACCTGAAAGGAAATGATGGATTAAGCTATATTTAAGCTAAATAGGCCATAATGAATCATAAATAAGCAGTGTGATAGCCTAAAAAGCAAAAAGCTATAACAAGCTAACTTTAACAGTGAATAAGCAAATACTCAAACTAAGGCTATCTAATCTATCAACTAAGCACAAATAGCTCAAATCACCACTAATAAGCATACACAAACTGAAATAAGCTATGAATAAGCAGTCTATAAGCAATGCTAGAGTAATAATGCAAAAAGAAAATGGAAAATAGGACTTACAAAGAGCCTAAGCTCAGAACCAAAAGTGTTTAACAACCCAAACTCTTTTTCACTGTCCTAAAGCTTCCTAAGAAGCACTAAACCATTGCCATCCATGATTCACAATGCTCCATGCTTCTTCTTCTATTGTCTCATCTTCTTTTGATTTTTCACAACTTTCTTTTTTCTTTTTTATATTTTATTTTTGAGTTTTTGCACTAAAACTTGTTTAGATGCTATCTGAGCCTATAAAAGCTTATAAATGACTTTTAGTAAAGCATTAAACAACCAATCTTAACAACTATCAAGCTATATTGGAAAGTTCAAGGTTTTTGCCAAACTTGAATGGAACTAATAAACTTTGAATTACTGATGAAATAACTTGCTATTACATTTATAAAAGCTGAAAATACAATTTCCTTAAGCTAATTTAGACTAAAGAACAACTAAACTTGAATTCGACATTTAACAGTTACACTAGAAAAACTACTCCTAACTACTCCCCTGTCTTCTCTCATCTTTTCTTCATTTATAGGCTTCAAAGAGGTCTTTGGCACTTTTCCCACTTTACTTTTGGGCCATTGGATGAGTAGTATGAATCCTGGCCGTTTAATTGGATTTGGCAGGAAAAAGGGATAACTGCCAATTGGTTGTTAAATAATTGCAGGGGGAAAAGGTGATTTGATAGGGGTGTTGGAATGTGTAATTTGGAGGGGATAAGGGTGGATGGTGGACAGGGCAAGTGGTGGTGGTGGGAGAATACCAGGTGGTTTTGGTGTTCAGTGGTATGGGAGAAAGGAGAGGGAAAGGGTGGGTTTGACCTGATGGTTGACCCTGGTATATTAAAACGTGGGAAGTGGGGATGGGCTGGTAAGGAGTTGGGCCTGGTGGGTTTATGTTGGGTAGGATTAATAAACATGGGTCCATTTGGTTTGGGAAGTATTACAAGGACCAATTATGTAATTTTCTGTTTTTAGGGGGCTGGAGTTGTAAATGTCCCAAAGTTGTAAAAAGGTTTAATTATGCCAAGGGTGAATAGTACAAGGATCATTTTGATATTTTCTATTTTCTTTTTAATTTTCCAGGGACCAAACATGCCAATTCTGAAACTTTAGGGACCAAATGTGTAATTTCTTCAAAACTTTCTCCCAGGGACTAAACTTGATACTTTGTAAACTCCAAGGACCCATGTTGACTTTTCCATCCAAAATTATTGCTCAGGGGCCATTTCTGCCAATTTTGAAAGTAGAGGGACCAAAATTGTAAATTTATGAAATTTTCCACCAAAGGACTAATTATGATTATTTGTGATTTCAAAAGGACCTTTGGTGACTTTTTATTTAAAATAAGTGCATAGGGACTAGTTTTGTCAATTCTTGATAGTTGAGGGACTGAAACTGCCAATTATGCAAACTTTGGTCGTTTTTCATTTGTTTTTAAACATTTTGCATCTGAAACATATAAAACACACTTTTGGAACATTTTCACTATTTTGATGCATTATTGGGTGTTTTTGGATGTTTTGGCAGTTCAAATGTTACAAAAATGATGAGTATTTACACACTCATCATTACATGAGACTGATCCTGTAAATGTTTAATTAATATAACATGTCGCATCAGAGTGGTTAAAAATGTCATGAATTAATTTTGTTGTAATGATCATATCGTAAATAATATGTATGCGTCTATAAGAACCATGATATATATCGGTGCCTACTTGTTGCTTTTAAATTACGATTGCTTAAGTGAATTTAATATTTGATTTCATCAGTCAATTGTTTAGATTACCCGATCCATTAATTAAATTAATATAAACTATATTTGTTATTCAATAAAGTGATTGGAAAAGGTATATTATTCTTTGCAGCCACGTGATTCACCAATTCAATTGTTATATTGACTATTTTATAAAATTGCATGACTAAAGAATATGTGGTATAAAATTAGCGAATTGATTTGCACACTTTGTAAATTGATTGGGACACTCTATTTGTGCATTAAATACTTGTCCAGTATTAAACACTCTGCTTCAACCATTTGTACTTTGAGTGTGCAAATAAATTTTTTGAGTGTGCAAATCATTAGCCATAAAATTAATGCATGATGATATATATTTGCTTTTGAATATCATGAATATTGTTTCAACACTTAGGGGGTGTTTCTTTTTTTTTTCTTAGCTAAGGCCATGTGGGTCCCGCGTTCTATATGAGTCTCTTAATGGGTAGAGATCATATTTATATGCCTTGGGGATATAGAGCCACTAGTAGAAAAATGTGGGCTCTATATAAAAAATAACATTATTAAATACTTTATGTGGACCCATTCCCTTAGCTAAGGGAAAAAGAAACACCCCCTTATACTCTAACGTACATGAACATGATTATTTACATTCTGCAATCGTTCTGTTATCAGAAAATTTTATATGATTCCACTACTGTATGCTTAATAACAATCTGCACATGATCGGTAGTTAAGGAAATTATGCGAAAACCAAAATTCTAAACTTATTAATGATAACTTGTATGTTAATATAGATAACCCCTCCAACGATTGTTTATTTAGATTAGTATAAGAGTTTACTCATGCCATATTATGCAATTGTTCATGTTATCACTCAATGAATCCTACGGCTATTTGTATGATAACTTGAACAATGAAATATATATTAGCATAATTAGCATATGTGTTACGTTTCTGCCTAACGGTGATATGTGATATATGTGCATGCTTAGTCTAGTTAAAGATGATTACGGGTTAATTGTCAACTAAACCAATGTGAGGTTGATAATTGGGCTCAACATCTTTATACCTATTATTTTGGTGTTCATGATAGATTTATGTTTATACTGATCTGCTGTAACACCCCCGAAATTTGGTACAACGGAAGACTTAATCAAGTTTTCGAAGCATTACGGGAAACGACATACATAACACAAGCATAGGAACGAGATAACATAATCCATAAGCAAAACATTTGAAATTCGGATATTAGGTTAACATTTATTTCATAAGTCAAAGATAAGCCCGAAAGATAATAAAGATAGGTCCACAGAACACTATCAAAGTTTTATTTTGATCCTCAAGCCATGCCTCTTGCCAAGCCTCCAAACACAAGTCATCAACCATAAACATTATCAATTACCTGAGAATACATGCTAAAGATCAGCTAACGCTGATGAGTTCATAGGTTTAGACAAACAGGAAATAAAGATGGACCAAGAGAAGATAGATTGCTATACTGGACTAAGATAGATATAAGTCACATAATTCACATAACATCAAACATGAAGCATCAAGCATAATGATCCTGACTGATCGTGCATAAATATAAAAGATTATACTGATGTGACAAGTAGGGCCCCTAAGAATATCTGACCTTAGCCAGGCACCAAGATATAGCAATTCAAAATATTACTACCCTTGTCTAATACAGATCTAGCATGCCAATCCTTAGCCAGTTAACAAGTTATAGCAATCAAAAGAGTAATAGAAGGTCCATATAAAATAGTTGAGCATGTATTCCCACCCCAAGTTTCAAACAAGTTTATGAGTAAGAGTGGGGCTATGAAACTCACATTTATTTCCGATAAACACATAAAGCCTTCAGATAATCAATTCAAATATATTAAATCAAACAATCAAGTCTTAAATATACATTTCACATATAAAAATAAACAATCATTAAGTTTACTTAAAACGAGCATGTACACTCCCGCAAAGAAGTTTAAAAACTAGTAAAAAGTAGGGGATGAACTCACCTTGATTCCAAAAATTCACAATCACAATTATATCAGAAGCAGACTAGCACAACAATCCAATCAAAGGATAGCACAATCAGCTCAAAGGTAGATTTGCTCGACAGCAACTAAGTCAGCTTGGCACAACGGACTCGGCACAACCTAATAATATAAAACTTGTCTTAAGCTATATCCTATGGCGCAAATGTTTCCAAGAGTTAACAATCCCCAATATTTTCCATTTTGAATTCTAAAATATCCTTATTAATTTCCTTTATTAGTGTTTGGTATCATCGTGTGTGTAGTGGCGACCCAACATTGATTCAAGTGAACACACTCTAAAAACAAGTGAAGACTGAAATAACTCACAAATATCACACCTAACAAATATAAAAGTAGTCGAGGGGATTGGTAGTCGTCGGTATTATCCCATAATCCCATTAAGTTTCGTAAAAACATACTTGTTTCTTATTTTAAATAAAAACATCGTCGTGTCTTATTTATTCGGAAAAAACATTACAAGTCAAACGACTTTATTTGCTTACAAATGCGGTTTGGTTAACAAGTGTTTATAAATATTATTGCTCATTCGACATTGCCTTCATATTGTTTGTCCGTTATGACTCAAATACATTAAAGTTACTGTAAGTCTAATGTAGCGTAGTCGTTACGTATCCCAATAGTCCAAAATGTCCAAAGTTCAATAACATCTCGAGTCAAAACATATTTGTGATTGTCCCATAATATACCGTCTACCGAATCAACTACCCACCAAATAAACATATAATCCTACAAGTATTCTACAAGTATTCCTCGAAATTCGTGTCCTCGAAACATTTAATAATCTTTATTAATTTGAAACGTTTAAAATGTTCCATTCTTAAATAGTTTTTCCGTTAAACGTTAAATAACAAATAACTTTCGTTAGTTGATATTTACCATACTTATTCCTATATTTATTTAGCTATCCTTCGTTAAATAAACATAAGTTTATTTATTTTTATGTTTAGTACCAATATTTATGTTTTTTCCCAAATAACACTTTCACGGATTATTATTTGTTTCGAGTCACGTGCCCGAGGTTAGTAACCCTTGGGTCAAATAGTCCATTTCCTATAATTCAAGAGTCGTTATGAGGTCTAATAAGCTTGTATCGGCTTGTCGGAGTCAAGCCGAGACTAAAAAGTCTTGGTGACTCCGACGTGGAGCAACACATCACAAATATACATATCAAGTTCAAATTATCAAAATCCATCTCGGCCGTAACTAATCCTTACGGCTTGATAACACTTAACCAATTCCAAAATCAATCTCTATTCAAACAACAATAATATCAACTTGCCAACATCAATATGCCGAGACCCTAATGGTCTTGGCTTAGCTCTCCTACCTTCGATGAACACGTTTTGAGTATTTTTCAGACTAGATGGTGCGTCGGTGGAGGCACGTGTGGATGGTGGGGATGGTTTTCTTGGCGCGTGTTGTTGCTAGGAGTGATAAGGGTGTCACAAGATAGTGTTTGATGGTGGTGGTGTATGGTGGAGAGGGGCAGTGATGGTGGCAGAAGGGGTGGCCGGTGGTGGTGGAGTGTAGGGTGGCGGCTAGGTGTTGATGAAGAAGAAACCAAATGACCTAAAATATTAGAAGTGTGTTTATACAAGGAGTGGGGAGTTTAGGGTTGGTTATGTTTTACCCTAGGGGCCATATTTATCAATAACTCAAACTAAAAGGGGGGGGGGGTTTATAACAACAAGGACCATTCATGAACTTTTCTTAAACTTTAAGGAAACACATTCTATGGCTCGTTATTTATACTAGGGTTACTCGACAAGTTTTCTAATTTGCGCCATTGATTCTAATTTTAGTTTTCCATTAATCTTGATTATAAATACGACCATATTTAATTAAACATGCCAAAACTTAATGATTTCACGTATTATTAAGTTTTTATTGTGCGACTCTCGTTGTGCTCATCCTCTATTCCTATAGGCCATATCACATATCAAATAAAATATTTCCGAATTACATCTCACATAAACCAAACCGAGTTTTAGTTCTTAATTATCCATAATTGTTCGTAACAGAATATTTAGTTTAATCTCAAATTACCGAGTTGTCACATCTGCTTTACATATATATCCCATTAATTCCTATAGTTTTATCCGAGCATACATTTAATTTTCAATCTATGTCAAATCTACCTTAACTTCCAATACGGGTTACTTGTCCGGAATTGTACCCTTAACTGGTACTAACTTCTCAACATGGAGAGATCAAGTGAAACTTACTCTCGGAGTAATGGACCTCGATCATGCGCTTCGTACCGATCCTCCTGTTGCACTTATCGTTTATAGCACAACAGATCAAAAACGTGCTTATGAACAGTGGGAGCGATCTAACTGTATGTCTCTCATGACCATTAAGAACTCTGTATCCGTTTCCATTCGAGGAGACATTCCCGACTCTGAGAATGCAAAGGAGTACTTAAGCTCCGTTGAGGAACAATTAAAGGGACTTCAAAAGCACATGCAAGAAATTTGATCCTCAAAATATTGACTACCAAGTATGACGGGGTTAGTGGTGTACGTGAGCACATAATGATGATGAGCGATATGGCAAACAAACTCAAAGGCATGGACATATAAATCAGTGAAGGTTTCTTAGTTCATTTCATTATGATATCTATCCTACGCAATTTGGTCCTTTCAAGATCAATTACAATATGCAAAAAGAGAAATGGAAAATGAGCGAATTGATTGCCATGTGTGTGCAAGAGTAAGAACACCTAAAAGTTGAAAAGCCAGATGTCGCTCACATTGCTACCACTAACACCAATAATAGAAAAGGATCATGGAAGGGCAAAGGTTCAAGTGGATATAATTCTACTCCAAATAAAGTCCAGAAAACGGGTGCAAGTACTAGCATGAGTCGAAACTTAATATATTTGTCTAAACTAATTATTAATGACTTGGTCTTTACGTTTGTATACAATAAAGTATATATTAGTTTAAATGCCCGTGTTGTTGGAAATGGTTGTCTTTAGGGAAACCTCTTCAAGTTATGTTTATATATCATTTTTCGGAATCTTTATTATCATTTAACGCTAATGAGAATGTGAATCAAAATAAAAGAAAACAAGACCTAGAAACCTCATCAATGTTATGGCACCAACGTTTAGGCCATATTTCATGAGACAAAATGACTAGACTTGTGAAAGATGAAATTCTACCCATCTTGATTTCTGTGATTTTGAAAAATGCATAAAGGGGAAAATGACCAAAGGAAATAAGAAAGGTGCCACACGAAGTAGCGGATTATTAGAACTAATTCATACCGACATATGTTGACCTTTTCCTTCTGGAATTGGTGGTCATAAATCATTCACTACCATCATTTGCGATTACTCACGTTACATGTACCTGTTCTTAATTAATGAAACATCTAAATCCGTTAAAATGTTTAAAACATTTAAAGCGGAAGTTGAAAATAAACTTGACCAAAAAAATTAAAGTGTTGAGATCGGATAGGGGAAGTGAATATTATGACAGACATATGGATGTTGGTCAAGCTCCTGGATCTTTCTTTGACTTTTGCAAAGATCATGGGATTATTAAAGAGTACACCATGTCGGGTACCTCTCCAGAAAATGGTGTAGCTGAGAGGAGAAATCGCACCCTTATGAACATGGTTCGTAGTATGTTAGCAAATTAAAACGTTCCCGAATTTCTTTGGCCTAAGGCATTGAAATCGGGGGTCCACATCCTTATAAGAGTTCCTTCAAAATTTTGTTCCAAAAACACTATATGAAATTTGGATTGGAAGAAACCCATCTTACGATATTTATTGGTTTGAGGATGTCCAGCCGAAGCTAAGTTATACAATCCTCAATCACGAAAACTGGACTTGAAAACCATTAGTTGCTTCTTCAATGGTTACCCAAAACAATCAAAGGGTTACCGATTTTATTGCCCGTCCCACACCCTTGCGATGTACTCATTTTTAGTACACGATACCCCTAGTACACCCCTCAGAGCCTATCTTTTTTGTTTCTAACTTTAAGCATTTTACTTAAAAGAATAATTTGTTACAATCCACCCCCAAATGTACACCCAAATCGCCTTAGCCTACCTTGTATGCACTCATCTTTAGTGCATTACTGTTACATGTTTAAAGCCTTTGTTAATTGTCTAATTGATTACATGGTTGCTAAGTCGAGTCATATCTTGTACATATTGTTTTGGGATGATTGAGACTCGTGGGTAAGCATACTAGTAGTTACAAAGTGAAGGGGAAATCATTAACCCTTATATACGTTAACGTTTTAAAGTACTCAAAGTGTTTTAATTTTCTTGATTCGAGTCTTTAGTTTAAATTATGTAAAAGTTCAAGTGTAGAGAGGAAACGAGCTCCCTATGATGTATTATATTGGATGGTAGGGCAAGAGTGTATGAAAAAAAAAACGAAAAAATGAAAAAAAAAAAAAAAAGTAGAAAAAGAAAAGTGGAAAACCATACGGACTACCATCCGCGTCTTTTAGTTACGTTTAAGTCAATATAGTGTCTTGAAAAATACCAAAAACAGTTGTAGTTAGTTTAAGTTGAGTCGAGTCTTGGCTTAGTGATGCGCGTGGATTGCAACACGCACTACGTTTTACCTATCGAGGGATCTCGAGAAGCTTGCAATCCCCACCAGGCAGTGTACCTGACCGATGTAGTATAGTGTAGTGGCAAGTACCGGGGGATTGATCGTTCTCTCGCAGGGAATAGTGTTCGTTAGGCTAAAGGCTACTCTAATCTAGGTCTAAGGGTGGAGGAAGATTCTTTTTGTATTTTTATGTTTTATGAAAGCAGTAAAATCTCTGGTTTTGGAGGATAGGGCGGAATTAGTTGCTAGTCAACTAACCCAAGTTATCTACTTCTAAGCTACTTATATTTTTGTATTTTTTTGGTTTTGGGAAAATCAGTGGTGGAGAATAGTGTTTACTTAGATTTCATTACTCCCTAACTATCTTTTACCATGTAATTAGTATGTTGAGTTTGCGTGGATGACGGGTGTATTCCTAACAAGTCGTAGGGAGTGCGTTCAATTCCCTAACTCTATAAGTTCCTACCTCACTCTATGACGATACGTCAAGCATCCTATCATGAGCTCACCGATAGCAACCTATGCATGAAATACTACCTTAAAATCGATAACGCACATACGATTCACGTTTCTAAAGACGTTCAAGCTTGTTACCGTATAGGAGATTAGCCAGTTTTCTCTAGTCTAACGTAGATGAAACATTCACCCAAATACAATCACAACATACACATCACATGATAATCAATAGTTAGGTTTCATTAGATCTAAGCAAACACAAAGTAAATTAGCCTAGCATGTTGAAAGAAAGACAAGCACAAGCATAAATCACACAACACATAGACATATTGTATGAATAAAGACTTATCTTGGATTAAACATGCAAGTTAGAGGGGTTAGGATACCCTCTAAGGTCTCTAATACACGTACTAGGGTTTAACCCTAAAGTTCTCCACTCCAAAATTCGACTAAAGTTCCACTAGGTTCTCTAAAATAAAGAAAAATCGTTCTATATATATAGAAAACGCGGGCTGACGGCGTCAGCCCAATAGGTGACGTCGTCAGCTCGGCGATTAGGGTTTCCTGACGGCCTTCCTTGACGTGGTCATAATTGCTGGTTCCAGATCTGACGGCCTTGGTTGACGGCGTCACCAAATTGCACTACGAACTCTCTGGCCCGTCACGAGTATTTTTCCAATTCTGGACTTCACTTGTTCCTGACGGCGTCACCTTGTAGAGTGTGACGGCGTCACCTTCTGTAATCTTCAAGGTCTTTTGAGTTTTTGTTGTTTTCCGCACTTTTTCACTCCGAAAACGCCCGAAAATGCTTCTTTTGTGATTTTCCCTTCAAAAGTACCTAAAATGAGAAAAGAAACGACTTTGGGTGAAATCCAAACCAAAAACATACGAATTAGGACTCAAACCGACCCCTAAAAACGTAACATTTTTCGTCTCATCAAATACCCTTACACTTGAGATTTGCTTGTCCTCAAGCAAATGCGCTTTTATTCCCAATTGAAAAACAAGTTAGAGGTCATTTAATGCGAACTTAAAAGTAATTACAAGATTTAGTCGTTCCGCTTTACTCAAAATAAGCACGGAGAAAATATACTAGCACCTCTCATGTAGTGTTTGGATACTCACATCTCTCGGTTGATAATATGTAGATATAATATAAAGGAAATGGACAATATCACTCACTACCTGTCATAATAAATAGATTACCATAGGCTTGAGAGAGGATCAAAACCTTCTCCACTAAGGCGTAAGCACCTAGGATAACTATCAAAGAGGGCTTTACAAAAGGGTTATAACGGGAGGTTTAGGGATATGGAAAAACACGGTTTGGTTGGATAAGGGATAGTTTACTGGTGGCTAGTCAATCATCTTATTTAGTTACATATACAAGTGGCGTTGCCAAGCCAAGACTAGACTCAATCTTAAACTATCAAAAACAAAACAAAACAAAACTAAGAAATAAAAGATAGGTGTGGATGGTAGTCCGTATGTTTTTTTTTTTTTTTTTCTTTTTCTAATTTTTTTGTATTTTTCTTGATTTTTCGATTTTTTTTTTTTTTTTGCATACCTTTTTACCCTACCATCCAAAATAATACATCAATGGGGATTAAGCTTTCCCCTTACACTTGAACTTTTACATACTTTACATTTACTATTCTACGACTCGAATTGAATGTCTCTTACACATAGCTTTTGCAAAATACCTTTATATGTGATTAAGACGAAGTTAAAAACAAAATAAAGCATTTTCACAATTTAGTTTGAAGCATGAATAAATAATAAGAAATATAATTTACATACGGAAGCAAATACACACAAAGACACACAAAACATGGGTTGCCTCCCAAGAAGCGCTTGTTTTTGTTCGAGTCACGAGCCTGACTCTACCCTTATTTAACGGAAATAGGGGAGGGTTTCCCTACACTTAGGATTAAGTGCGGGTGAAAGTAGCGATACACACCCTTAGGGTGCTAATATGCCACGTGAGGTGAAGGGGGTGAGTGAATGGCTTCCTTCATCCTAAAACTACCCGGATAATATTGGTTGATGGGTGGGTTGGTTCCTCTTTTGTCTCCTAGATGTAACTCTAAGGATGAAAAGTTGTGTAAAGGTTGAGGTTCCGGTTCATCAAAACTAGGAAATTCCCTAGAACTAAGAGTAAGGTTATCATTACAAGTGTTCAAACCTATATCCTCTAGTGGTGCTTGGTCCAAAGGTTCTACCTCCATCGGGATTCCTAAAGTCTCTTCTACTTTTTCCGGGTAAGTCACGGGCGGTGTGTGTGCCTCAAACGATGGTAGGACTTGTGGGGTACTTGGTGGGCTTGGGTTTTCTACTATATCCTCCATCACATCAAGATCACCTATGTGTTCATCCTCTATTATGGTAGTGCCTAACCATGACATACACTTAGGTGGCTCAACTCTACCCTCAAGTGTGTCGTATGTTTTAGTGAAATCTATCCCACTC
>LBNU01028184.1:41753-72152 GCA_014162995.1 Artemisia annua | reverse complement strand
ATCTTCAAGGTCTTTTGAGTTTTTGTTGTTTTCCGCACTTTTTCACTCCGAAAACGCCCGAAAATGCTTCTTTTGTGATTTTCCCTTCAAAAGTACCTAAAATGAGAAAAGAAACGACTTTGGGTGAAATCCAAACCAAAAACATACGACTTAGGACTCAAAATGACCCCTAAAAACGTAACATTTTTCGTCTCATCACTTAGCAACGCCTCCTTGTACATGTAATTGACCAAGATAATTGACTTGCCACCAATAAAATATCCCTTATCCAATAAACCGTGTTTTCCATACCCTTACACCTAACGTTATAACCCTTTAAAAGACCTCTTTGATAGTTTTTCCTAGGTGCTTACGCCAAAGTGGTGGAGGTTTGATCCTTTTCCAAGCCTATGGTAATCTATATGCTATGACAAGTAGTAAGTGATATTTTCCCATTTCCATATGTGATATATATAACTTTATAACACCCGAGAGATGTGAGAATCCAAACATTTAATGTGAGGTGCTAGTGTATGATTTCCGTGCTTGTTTTGTCTAAGGTAAAACGATTGCATGTTGTAATTACTTTTAGATTAATGTTAAATGACCCCTAACTTGTAAATTTATTAGAATAAAAGCTCGTTTGCTTGAGGACAAGCAAATCCCAAGTGTAGGGATATTTGATAAGGATTTATTTGTTACGCTTTTAAGGGGTCATTTAAGCCTTAATTCATGTTTTTATGATCAAATATTGCCTCAAATCGTTCCTTTTTCTCATTTTAGGTACTTGGGACGTGCTTTTTGGAAATTGGAGCATTTTAGACGTTTTTGGGCTAAAAAGTGAAGAAAACAACAAAGTCGTGGAAAACCTGTCAGGAAAGACAACCTGACGGTGTCACGCCTTAAATGCTGGCGTTGTCACTTGAAGACAATGAAGTTGGAAATTCACAACGTGACGCTCCAGAGAACTTTTGAGGAATTTACACCTGACGGCGTCAGGTGTATTTGGAAGTAGGCCGTCTAGTGTTAAGTTAAAGAGAGACGGCCCAGAAGACCTTGAAGGTGATGACGTCAGGATTGAACTACAGTGTCAGAAGTAAAGAGTGACGACGTCAGAAGCTCGACTTGCATAAGAAGAAACCCTAAAAACGGCGTTCTGATGGCATCAGGATTTATAACCTGACGCCGTCAGCCTTGTAAATCGATATATACTTTTCGATTTTTCATTCATTAGTGTGCAACTTTGGAGACATAAACCCTAGTACGATTTTCTAAGGATTTTTTGGGTTTTCATGCCCTATTTTCTTCCATGTTCAATTGAAGATAAGTTTTCTTTTAATCATTCAATATGTCTATGTGTTGTTTGATTATTTTTTTTATCTTTTCTTCCTTTTAATGAAACCTAGTTATTGATTGTTGATGAGTTGTCTATTGTTTAGTTGATTGATTCCCGTTAGGTTAAGAAAACTAGCTAACCTCCATTGTGTAACAAGATTGAACGTCTTAAAAACATAATCGTATTGTGCGCTACGGTTTTATTCGTTATATTTAATGCATGAGTAGATGTTAATGATTCTATGATAGGATACTAAACGTGTCGTCATAAGAAGAAATTGATATTCATAGAGTTGGGGAAGGTAGCACACCCCACGACTGGTATTAAGGAATACAATGCTTCAACTAAAACAAATGCACTGTGACATTCAACGAATCCATAAAAGATAACTAGGGAGTAGTTATATCTAAGTAAACACGCTTGTCTCATTATAAGAAGTCCACCACATTTACTTTTTTTGTTATTTATTTTCTTGTTATTAGTTTAAATTATTAGTTTTGGGTTAGTTGACAAGCAACTAATTATCCCTCACCTTTAGTCTTAAATTGACATACATTTCAACCTAACGACACTATTCCCCTAGAGAATGATCAATCCCCCGGACATACCTATACTACACTACAACGACCAGGTACACTGCTTGGAGGATTGCAAGCTTCTAAAAATCCCTTGAGAAGTAAAACCTTTTGTGAGTCTGCAATCCTCGCACCATTGAGCGAAATTGTGTGAATCTAAATAATTCCTTTGTGAGGTGATCGAGTTATTTATTAATGCCTGTTACAATTAAAATGTCATTGAACTAACAAATGTATCTCTTCAAAAATTAATTTTCAAAGTCTTAATCTGTTTTGTTCGCTTACATTGCTTGGGGGAAAGCAATAGCTAAGTGTGGAGGGATTTGATGACGCTCGAATTATACATATTTTATATAGCATTATTTGTTAGTTTCTTAATGATTTCTATGGACTCTCGATACTTAATTGCATGAAAATACATTTCATGTGCAATCGACAAAGATTCTCCATAAGCAAGATGAATTACAAGCATTAGAGTCCAGTCTGAGCTAGAGCAAAGGAAATCCTATAGAAAGCAAAACAGAGCCGATCTTTCTCCCAAAGTACGGCGGTTACTGGAGACGTAGTAAATCCTAAAATTTTAGACAGCAACATAAAGTACGGCGATCTCATGAATAAAGTGCGTTGGTCTTCAGTTCAATTAATGACCCTTTGGCGCCAAGAAAAGTATTGAATCCCGCAAGTGTTAGTAACAATGTCCGCCGGTGTCGTGATTGAAGCCTGCCGATCTTATTGCAAGTGCGGCGTACTTCAGAAGATGATCAGTCTCAGTGAGCCTATAAATAGAGCCTCAATCCATCTCATTTGATTCAATCCTAATCCCAAGTATTACTAAAGCTCTGTCAATCAATCCTCAGTCGGATTACACCAATTGGAGTCAGCAAGTGAAGCAAAGTTTTGTATACGTTGAAGTGCGACCTTTGTGTTGATATGATTGATCGCTAGTGACGGTAGCTAAATTGTTGTAATCATTCAAATCAATCACTGTAAGCATGATTAGCCAAGCCATGTTAGGCTAAACTCTCTATGGTTGCTTGGATAGGTTAATATAATAAATTGATTTGCTTATGATATGATCTCATTTGATTTCTTGTTTATGTTGTGACCTTACCAAGATTGAAACTCTTTTTCATTGGCTATCACTTTTGGTTATATTTGTTAATTGGTAAACGTCGAAAGAACTTGTTAACATTATATAATTATCCAAGCATGTCTATGTGCTTTGATCAATTGGTTGGAGAAATCCGCTCTTGTTAAATCATAAACAACTTAGTTTTAGATATTGTAATTGTTTCTATAAACTTGTGAAAACATATTCATTCGACAAATAAACATAAATCTTGAATCAAAAAGGTTAATTTGTGAAAATGCCATTTTGACGAAAATAGCTATTCTGCGAGTTTAACCTTAGGCACCATCCGAGATCATTATCATTAACCAATTATACTGAGTTATAGAAGCTATCCAAGGAATCATATTTGTTCCATATTTGAAGTCCATTTAGTTTCAGTTATTTTGCATAATTGCTTATATAGCTTTCTAAATCATCCTAAGTAGTTAACTGATATATAGAATAATCTCAGTCCCTGTGAAACGACCTGGTCTTACCAAAACTATTTACTATAAACGAGGGTTATACTTTTACCAGAGTGTTTTGAATTAAGAGAAAACGGTAGAACTAGTTATATAAAAATTTAAAGCTTTCGAGACACATCAGTAATCTATGTGCTATGATAGGTAGAGAGTGTTTTATTTTCCCGTTTCCATTCGTGATATATAACTTATACACCCGAGAGATGTGAGAATCCAAACACTTTATGTGAGGTGCTAGTATATAATTTTCGTGCTTGTTATGACTATTGTGGAACGAATGTGTGTTGTTTTACTTTTAAACCAATGCTAAGTGACCCCTAACTTATAAATTCATTAGGATAAAAGCACATTTTCTTGAGGACAAGCAAATCCCAAGTGTATGGATATTTGATAAGGATATAAAAATACCTTTTAAGGGGTCATTTAGTCCCTAAACTCGTATGTATGTGATCAATTGTTGCCTTAAATTATTTCTTTTTTCATTTTAGGTACTTTGGACGCCAAAGATGAAAATCGGCATGTTTTGGGCTAATTTAGACAAGTGAAGAAAACGACCAAGTCACGAAAAAGTCTGGAAAAGGGCTCCAGACGGCGTAACAATCCAACATGACGCCGTCACTTGCATTTGGCCATGATTATTTGAAGAGATTTTACACGTGACGGCTCAAATATTTTTGAAGAGTTTAGAAGCTCACGGCTTCACCACCATTGAATAGTCCATGATGGCGTCACTAATAAATAAGCGACGACGTCACAACGGCGACTCAGCTATAGACGAAACCCTAATGACGACAGGCTGATGGCATCACAACCATAATATGATGCCGTCACAAGTGTAATCCTATGTATATTTTTGCATGTTTTCCTTTATTAATGTAACACTTTGGAGAGGCGAAACCCTAGACGAATTGCAGTAGTTTTGTAAGGCTTTTTTAGCCACTTTACTCATGTTTTATTGAAGTTAAGTAATCCCTCTTTAATCAGACAATATGTCTATGTGTTGTTTGATTATATGCTTTTCTTTTCTTCAGTTTAACATGCTAGTCTAAATTAATTAGTGTTTGTTTAGATCTAGTGAAACCTAGTTGTCGATTATTGATTGTCATCTCTTGTTTAATTGGTTGCCTTGCGTTAAGAGTAGGAAAACTAGCTTTAATCTTATATGTATTAGCTTGTAAATCCGACTAAACGCCTTCATGTCCAAGAGTGTAACTGGTGGTTTATTTTCGTTGTATTTATTGTGTGAGTTACGGCTTGTAGATAGTAGGAGATCCTATGGAGATGAATTAATTGTCACTTGTAGATCTAGGATTTTCTAAAGGATACTTATACACTCATTGAGTTAGGGATATTGGCACCACCCTACGACAATATAGGAATATAACGCGCCAGTTAAACAAGGACGTGACAATTCGACTAATCAATAAAAGATAAGTATGGAGTAAGGAAATCTAAGTAAACACATTTACTTATCATAAGAGTTACCACTTTTACTTTTCCGTTTATTAAGTTTTAATTAGTTTAATAGTAATTTTAAGCACCCACTCTGCAAACCCCGAGATTTTAATTCTTTATTAAAAAATATAAAAAGAATCATCCCTCACTTTTAGATCTATCTCGTCATACACTTCGGCCTTCACAACACTATTTCCCTAGAGAACGATCAATCCCCTGTGTCTTGCCTATACTACACTACAACGGTTAGGTACACTTCATAGGAGGATTGTAAAACTTCTTGAGTTTTGCAAATCACCCATCAATGATCTATCCATTAAGCATATAAATCCACTAAAAATCAAACAAAAGCATGTTATAAGTACAATATCTCTTGTGATAAATTTAATCTCACATATAATCACAACATTCTTCACAGTCTCTCAATAAACGTCTAAAATCAACAAAAACTAGAAAATCTTTATAAATATCTTATAAAACTCAAATAAAACCCAGAAATAAGTACATAATCCTTACAATCATCATAGTTTCGCAACAATCTATTAATAAACGACTAAAATCAACAAAAAAAATACACAAAATTCTTCATAAACAATAATAACATTCATAAAAAGTACAAAATCACTTAAGATACAAAAATTAAATAACAACTAAATAATTAATCGGAAGCATCGTACCATCATCTCGAGATTCATTAGGTTCATTTTGAACCGTTTTTTCCCTGGATCTCCTTGTGCACTCGTCGATTGTTCCATTTTTTTTATTTTTTTATTATCATTCTTTTTTGATATTAACGGTTAAACGGTTTGTTTTGAATTTTTTTGGTACTTTTTTTATTTCAGTTAGAGAGAGAAAGCGAGATTTTCTGATAGTGAAATGTGGAAAATGATCGGCTTGGGATGGGGATCAGTGGGGTTAGGAATGACGAAAGTTACAAAACTGGTCTCTTCGTGTTTTTTATTATTGAATTATGTCTTTTTGATCCAACGGTTCTGATTTGTCCCTTGGTTTGTATGGATTCTTGAGTTTCTAGTATAACTCCACTCAAGTACATATATATAATTATTCGTTGTTATGGGAAATGATATTTCATTGTTATGGGAGATGATATTTACACGGATTCTTTTGATAGTTACACAAAATTAATAATCATTTACCTTTTCTCTTTCACCTAAAAACCCCGCTGGTCCGTCCACTACACCAAGTCCCCAACCCATTATGGCCCTTGTCCTTACTGTTGCATAATACCGCTGACGAATTCCACCATTGTCGCTCGTGTAAATTATTTGGATCTAATGTCTTCATTATTCTCAACAGATTTTCAAGCCCGTGTAACTTTTCAAAAGGATTTCATTATGATATGTTTGTTAGCAGCAGAGAGATCAAGTGCTATAATCACCATTTTCTTTTAGGATATGATTTTTGCAAAATTTTGTGTTCATTGTTTGCATCGAGTATAATTTGATTTAATTGGAGTGGATTTTCAGCTGACTGTTGACTTTTAGCTTGTGTATAATGGTGCAAAAATAATCTCCAAAGATTTTACAACGTTTAAAGGAGATATCCATAATTTCAAAGTAAATGAACATAATTTGCAATCTTCATTTTTATCATATCGTAAATACAATGACACAGAAGGAATGAATGATTGAATGCTTTCAAGTTGTCTCTGATGAGATAATATGGTAAAAAGGTTAAATATTAGGTGAACCATCGAAGTAGTTTATTTGATGTAATTTTAGTCTCGCATGTGAAATGGAGAAGGGATATAATATGTTATAGGGATCAAAGGAAAACACAGGGTCATATCATTTATGGGTGTTTTAGTAACTTGACATTAAATATATGTGTTCCAATAAAAAAGATCCATGTATGCATCATCTCCCATTGTTATTATGTTTAAGACGGTGGAATAGATACGAATTAATAAGTCAAATATTATACCACGTGTTAGATAATAGTATTATATTTGAAGCAATCAAGTATAAAATGGTAACTAGGGCACGGAGAATTTACAATTAGCAGACTCCAAATCAAAACTACGTATAACCATGGTAGCAACTGATGACTTGAAGCTTTTCAAACGTGTATCGATCTTAAACCCTCCATTCGGGTACAATGATCTAAAGAGAGCGATACCACCACACTGTTTTACAAAATCACTTAAATGCTTGTTATATCTCTTATCTTATGAAATTCTCTTAATATGTACCCTTTACTACGTAGCATCAAACTACATTCATACTCTCCCAAAAGTCATAGCATACATTGCATGGCCTTTCTATTGGATCTATCAAGGTCTCACGCTTGGCAGATTATGGTCCATAGGCCACGATTGCAGCCACCATAGTTTTTCTGGTTGTGGTTGGTTAGACGATACTATTGGTTATTTGATCCATAGTTTCGCTCTCACCCCATACTTTTCATTCAAATTTAGTCACCATAACCATCATGCTCACACCAATTCTTTGGAATATGATGAGAATCATATCCCTAAACGCAAGTCAGATCGCTTGTACCCGTGAAATAATTGACAACCCTATTGGCTTTGTGTTCATGATCTTGTTTAAGTTCATTTTAGAATTTCCATTGTATTTAATCATCAACTATGGAGGTAGGAAGTATGAAGGGTTAGCATGTCACTTCTACCCACAAAGCGTTCTCTTCAAAGATAGCCAACGTCCTAAAGTTTTTCTCTCAGATGTTGGGGTTTTAGTTTTCATCTATGCATATTACCGAATTATGATGACACAAGGCTCAATCTGGGTATTTAATTTGTATGGAGGTCCTTGGGTGATTATGTGTGGTGTTCTTTTAGTATTGACGTATCTTCAACACACTCATCCTTCGGTTCCTCACTATGATTCAACTGAGTGGAGTTGGATTAGAGGTGCTTTATCAACAGTTGATAGAGATGTAGGGTTCATGATCGTCAAAAACAAAACGGATAATCATGTGGTGCACCATTTGTTTCCTGCCATTCCGAGTTACCATGCACATGAGGCCACGGAGGCTATCAAACCGATATTAGGTGGCTATTACAATTATGATGGTACTCCGATTCTAAAGGCATTTTGGAGAGAAATGAAGGAATGCGTATATGTTGAGTCCGATAATTACGACGATGATAAGAAGAAGAGCAGTGGTGTTTATTGGTTCAGAAAGTAATTAAGACGTGAGTGAATTCATAATAAAAAAGATAATGTATATCACAGTATTATACATGTTTTATTTCCTTATGTTGTTGTAAAATCTATGGATTGATCAGCATATTCCCAGTTTATTCCTAGATTATTAGCCTATAAAAGGCGAGTGTGTTTCATTGTATCGATCATCGACAACCCACCAAAAACCTCTCACGAAAAACCATTGTAATATATTCAAGCTTCCGCAATGTTTTAATAAAAAGGTGTGTTTAAGTATTAAGTAACTTGTACTTTAGAGTTTTAGTACAAGATAAAATGCGAACATTATGACATGAAGTATAACCACATTGCATATAAATCTGTCATTAATTTGCAACAATTCATTATAGGGTTGTGTTAACCCAACGGGGTCTATCCCCGAGCTAAGCCAAACCCTCCCTCTTAGGGAGTACTTTTTGTCAGCTTTTGTACTTTTTTTTTTTCTTCTTGTTTTTTTTGTCCAAGTCTTTTCCAGTTTTTGTTCCAAGTCCATTTTTTTTTTTTTTTTTTTTTTTCAAAGTTACAAAGTGCAATTTTGTCCAAAGTGCAGATTCACACAAACACCACAAAGTGCAGATTCACACAAACACAAAAACCATTCTTCATCGCCTTATAGGCTCAGATTTTTAGTAAGGCTCGGATATGAAGGTTGCGAAAGTGATAAAAATCACTTTGCCATCCATTCGGTTTTAAAAACCATTTGTCATCGCCTTATTTTTTAAAAACCATTTTTTTTCAAAGTTACAAAGTGCAGTTTTGTCCAAAGTGCAGATTCACACAAATACAAGGGTTGTGTTATACAGAACCCGACAAAGGAATGGTTTATCCCCAGATTCCACAACAGAATCCACAACAAAAATTCCACAACAAAAGCAGATTCCACAACTTCCACATGAATCCACAACAAAAGCAGATTCCACAATTTCCACAACTTCCACATGTTTCACAAGTATCACAAGAAAGCAGTATCACAACAAGGCTGTCAAAACTCACAAGCTCAACAGTAAGATTCCACAAACTGCAGCTTTGCTCGATTATAAACAAAGCTCAATCAACAAAGCAGTATCACAACAAGCACTACAACCATTACAACAAACACTACAACCGTATCAAGAAACACTACACCACAGAACCACCAACCATATCAACAAACACTACACCACAGAACCACCAACCATATCAACAAACACTACACCACAGAACCACCAATCAACAAAGCAGTATCACAACAAACACTAAAACCATATCAACAAACACTACAACCAACCATATCAAAAACACTACACCACAGAACCACCCAGGTAACCAATTCTGAGCTACACAAGTCTCACAAAGAAGCAGAGTATCACAACAAGTACTGATTCGTTAAAATCAATATATGTAGTTTATTAGTATAATCTCCAAGAAATACGCAAGAAATACGTATTCCCGAGTCGTTCTGTGTGAAGGTGTGAATGAAAAATCGATAATCGTGTCGAAAATGTATAATGAAAAGTTATAAAAGGATATATGAGATAAACTACAATTAAGATGCAACAATTAAAATCAATTAATCAACTAATCAAGCAAATAAACAATTAAAAACACACACGTCCTAAAAACGTAATCTAAAAAAAATAAAAATAGTACGAAACTAAAATTCTAAAACGCACCTAATTAGTGGAACTAAAGAAAAAGGCACCTAAAAATATAAAAATAATTTTCCTAGGTTAAAAATGAGAAAAGAAAATTATAGAAAAAATAAAATTTAATTTTTGGACTTTTTATTTAATTATTATGATTTAAAAACTATTAAAAAGAAAATAAAGCAAAAGAAATAACAAAAGTACTCTAATAAATCTGAATTTTTTTTTCTAGAGTCTATTAACTTGGCAGAAATATAAGAAAAATGAGAAAAATGAAAAAGCTAATTTGAAAAGCTCGAAATAAGCTAAAACAGTTTTGAAAAGCTAATATTGAAAAGAAAAGAAATATATAAAAGAAAAAGAAAAGGAATGTATAACGAATTAGTACTAATTGGTGAAGTGGTGAGAGTGTGGGGGGGTGAGCTGGGTAGCCCGTGTTCGAATCCCAGCAGTGGCTATTTTTTTAAAACTATTTTTATTTTATTTTTTTCTTTTATGCGAAACTTAAGAAACAACTATTTTATCAATCTTTAATGAAATAGGATTTTATGAAAAGCTACACTGAGGCTTATAGAAGCTTATTAATCCCACAGATTTGAGTAAATTATGCTAAGGTAAGTGATAGCAACAAGCAGCCTATCCAAAAACTAAAGAAAGCTCAAAGCACAAGCTACTAAGGCTTAATCACTAAAACACTAAATAAAACAAGCTCAGGAACACTAGGGAAAACAAGCTGCCATGCAATCAATTAACCAATCAAGCTTAGGCAAAACACTAATTATGAAACAAGTGTTACTTAGAAAGCTATAAGCTAAAACAACTTAAGGCACAAGCTCAGTCCCAACTAACACTAACCCTATAAGCTTCTAACAATCAATGAAATAAGCTCACATAAGCTAAAACAAACAGAGTTCAACAAAAATAAAAACTGATAAAAGCAAAACCCAGCAGTCTAACTATGCAACTAATAAGCTAATATAAGCTGAGAAAATAAGCTCAACAGCACAAGCAAATCTCAGAACATATAAGCTAGTACTATAATCTCTTACTAGAACCAAAGATCATTCAATTTTGAGCACTAAATAAGCAGAAATTGGGCCAAGAACAAACTGAGATGAACCACTAACTAAAGGTACATGGCACTCAACAAGCCAAACAGTCAACTTTGAGCTCAAATTCACACCAGCAAATGAATTCCAAATCCAATTATTCTTTTTGATTATTAATCACAAGCTACCAAATATTATAAATCAACAATAATTCTCTAATTCCAATCTGTTTTGAATCCTACAAGTCACTTAGAAATTTGTCCTATTTTTATGAACTTGAAATTTTGACTTTTATGATTTTTATTTAAGCTGACTTTTATGAACTTTTATTAATCCTAGTTGATCTAATTTGTTGTTATAAACTACTATGAGACTAAATTAAGCTACTAGAACTACTTATGCAATAATTTATGTGAATAACCAACCTATATATCTAACAGATGATGCACTGATTGAATCCAAAGATGATTTTGACTTTTTAACTAAATGACTACTAATATTATGTCACTACAACCATTACAACAAACACTACAACCATATCAAAAAACACTACACCACAGAACCACCAACCATATCAACAAACACTACACCACAGAACCACCAACCATATCAACAAACACTACACCACAGAACCACCAATCAACAAAGCAGTATCACAACAAACACTACAACCATATCAACAAACACTACAACCAACCATATCAAAAACACTACACCACAGAACCACCAAGGTAACCAATTCTGAGCTACACAAGTCTCACAAAGAAGCAGAGTATCACAACAAGTACACTCTATATACTAGAGAGGGTTAATATATCAAAATAGCCCCCGTCATTATAACTCCTCCCTTCTGAGCTACACAAGTCTCACAAAGAAGCAGAGTATCACAAAAGGCAACAATATTGTAACAAGGGTTGGGGCAGAGTATCACAACAAAAGGCAACAATATTGTAACAAGGCTGCCGAAATGTCGAATTCACGATTTTACACAGAAGAGGTAATAATAAGTTTTACGCTTTTTCAATATTACATCGAGATAACATTAGGCTCAGATTATAAGCAGTTTGACATAAGCAAGTCTTATCATATATGGCTGCAACATCAAAGGTTGCAAAATCAAGTTTTTATTGCCGTCCATTTTTAATGCCACGCCAAAATCAATTTTTTTTTAAATCATCATCGCCGTATCTCGGTTTTTTTTAAAAAAAAAACAAGTTTCAAATATGCCTAAAACAACAAACTGCTTATCAAGTTTCATCACAAACTGCTTAAACAACCAGTTTCATCACAAACTGCTTAAAATATAGGGGAGGGTGGGGATAAACAATGCCCACAGTCTTGCTCAAAACGAAAATAGGTGGGCCGAAGTCAGACATATGTTATTGCAAGAGTTAGCCAGACATAGGCAAACTTACGTATGTGGCAGCAATATGACTTTGACCGAATTTGGTATACAATATACTGGTTCAATGGAGGTGCACCTATCGGTCGCTGGATGATGATGCCAAACACGAGGCTGGTTATCGCTTCAATGATTAACCGACCTGTTGTATTTATATCCCAGCAAGGTTGGAACACATGTTTTCTGCTTTTTACCAGGACAAACTTATCACAAGGAACCNTTTGGTATACAATATACTGGTTCAATGGAGGTGCACCTATCGGTCGCTGGATGATGATGCCAAACACGAGGCTGGTTATCGCTTCAATGATTAACCGACCTGTTGTATTTATATCCCAGCAAGGTTGGAACACATGTTTTCTGCTTTTTACCAGGACAAACTTATCACAAGGAACCGACCCCCTTGTGATTGCCCGTGTGGGGGAGAGAGACTATATTCACTACATTTTACCGACGCTAGACAGAGATTCTCCACTTCCGCATAACCACCCACAATGGAGGAGGTACAGAGAGCCAGTTGCAGCCGAATGGGAAACTTTATATCAACATCGACTAATGCAGTAAATAATTATACAAACAAAACATTGTAAATGATTATTGATTTATGTTGTAAATAATTATACCGACAAAACATTGTAAATAATTATTGATTTATGCTATAAATAATTATACCGACAAAACATTGTGAATGATCACTTATTTATGTTGTAAATAACTATTTGTATTATATATTAAATGATTAAATATTTATTTAAATTAGTAATAACATTATTGATTGATGTTGTAAATTATTATGCAAATTCTTTGCCCAGGTGGAACGAAGAAATCATTTCTTGTGTCGATGTGATAGAGGATTAATTATAGAACGGCAATCCTGGAAACCAGCTACTCGTGGGCAACTGTATTATGCATGTCCTGATTCAGTGGTAAATAATCATACGTTTGCTTAGTTATGTAAATATGTAAATAATTTGTTTGTTAAAAATAAATTTCTTATAATTTTATTAACATGTAACAGCGAGGTACAACTAACTATGGGTGTCAATACTTCATGTGAAAAGATGAATTTGAAAGGAGGTACTTTAATCAAGCCTCTTCTTCAGCGCAGTGCTCAAACTGCGTTGCGAAAGATAATAAGATTGACGAGCTTGAAGCAAGAAACAAGCTGTTGATGACAAGAATAAAGACGTTGGAGATGGAGTTAGAATTGGCAAGGAATCATGAGGATCACCTTTTTCAGTCGGGTGCAAGGCTCCATGAACTTTTAAATGAAATGAATAATCTTCATATGTCGTAGATGATGTTGTTTTTAAATAATGTGTTAACATTGTTGTTTAATTGAATGATAACATTTGTTGTTATAGTCGTTTAATGTGGTAACGTTTAACGTGCTATTATTCTATAAAAACGCATTAGACGTTATTATTCTATAAAACATTATACAAAACATTAGACAAAACCTTATACAAACAAAACATTATATACAAAACATTAAAAAAAAATAATAAAAAAAAAAGTAATAAAAAAAACAACAACAAAACGCCAAAAGGACAAAAGCAAAAAAATAATAAAATAAAAAATAAGTACACCCTAGAAACTAGCCCCGTCCATATATAAAAATAGTCCCCGTCCATATAACATATGCCTTCATTATATTTAGTGTTCCTGTGAAGTTGGTTATAACTGCAGAGTCTGTCGAATTGCACGTTGTCTACTATGTGTTATCTTTTAAGTAATCTGGTCGTCTAAATTTATATAGCATTTGAATTATTTCTGATATTTATTGTTAGAAATCTTTGTGATGATCAATCACATTAAAAGGTTAATGAGTTAATTTTTGTATAGTGAATTAGCCTGATTGTGTTTCAGAGAGAAACATTTAGAATCTTAGGGTGCGTTTGGTTCGCAGAATGTTTTTGAAGGAATTGTAATCTTCTGAAGGAATTGTAATTGGAATGAATTGTAATTCAAGGAATTGGAATGTGTTGTAATTGTAATATGTTAGAATTGTAATTGATGAAATCTGTCATTGTGTATGGTTGACTCGCAACGTAATGTAATTCAGAAAAAAAAATAAAAATAAAATAATAATAATAATAATAATAATAATAATAATAATAATAATAATAATAATAATAATAATAATAATAATAATAATAATAATAATAATAATAATAATAAATAATAAATAATAAAATAAATAATAATAATAATAATAATCAAATATTAATATTATTAATAAAATATTAATAATAATAAAATAATATTATTATTATTATTTATTAAATGATAAATAATTTAATAATATTATTAATTATAAAATAATAAATAATATTATAATAATAATAATAATAATAATAATAATAATAATAATAATAATAATAATAATAATAATAATAATAATAATAATAATAATAATAATAATAATAAAATATTATTAATAATAAAAGTGATATAATAATAATAATAATAATAATAATAATAATAAAGAATAATAATAATAATAAAGAATAATAATATTTTTTAATAATAATAATAATAATAATATTAATAATAATAATAATAATAATAATAATAAATATTTTTTATAATAATAATAATAATAAATATTATTTAATAATAATAATAATAATAATAATAATAATAATAATAATAATAATAATAATAATAATGTTATAAAATAATAATAATAATAAATAATGAAATAAAATAATAATAATAATAATAATAATAATAATAATAATAATAATAATAATAATAATAATAATAAAATATTAATATTATTAATAAAATATTAAAAATATTAAAATAATATTATTATTATTTATTATACAATAAATAATTTAATAATATTATTATTTATTAAATAATAAATAATAATATAATAATAATTATAATCTAATTATATTATAATAATAATGATTATTATAATAAATAATAATATAATAATAATAATAATAATAATAATAATAATAATAATAACAATAAATATTTTTTAATAATAATAATAATAAAATTTTATAAATACTGATGCTTTGAATTATAAAATACTGAATTACAACGTAATTCAAAACTTTCCATCCAACTTGCTATGTAATCTGAATTCCCTCCCTTGATGTAATTGGAAAGATTGAATTACAATTACATTGCAAACCAAACAGCCTACGTAATGTAATTTAGATTACAATTACATCCATTATGCAAACCAAACACACTACGTAATGTAATCAAATTACAATTACATCAAATTACGTCCGATTACAACGAACCAAACGGGGCCTTAGAGCCTTATTAACAATATACCAATCACGAATGTACCATTGGACACCTAAGATGTATATATCAGTTCAAGAGATGTGATAGTTGATTTTATTATTATTCTATGGAATTGCCTTCTTTTTTCCTCTTTCTTTTTACTGTTTTCCCTCGTGTTTCGTAGCTACCAGGTATGAGCCGAGTATCACTTAAAAATTACGAAAGGTCAAAGTTGGTGGCAATAAGGAAGTACTACATTAAACTGGGAAAGTTGTTTCCTTTGGGTCTAGGTAACCACTTGCAGCTTCTTTATTTTTTGTCATTATTCATTCAAAAATAATTGATTCTATACTTGATATTAGCAGATACTTTTAGCTTCTGTTTATGTCAGCTTTATTAGGTAGAAGTTTACTATCTTTCTAGGGATTTTTCCAGGAATACCCCATCCGTACACATGCACCACCCTAAATGCCCCACAAAAAATTTTTTTTCTCCAAATACCCCAAGGGGAGAGGGTCGCCTGAAAATCTTGGGCGGATCTTTTAAGATAGTGACATGTGTCCCTATACATGTCCCCACCATATACTTACATGGTGCCAGTTATAATAGGTACTTTCTTGGGCGACTAGGACCCACATTTCTTGGGCGACTTGACTTTTTTGTCTTTTTATCAAAAAATTAATAATAGAGTTAAGTACATTTTTGGTCCTTGTGGTTTGATTGGTATTTAATTTTTTGTCAAATTTTTTTCTTTCACTTTTATAAATAAAAACATAGTCACAAACACAAACACAAATAGAAACATATACACAAACATTTACATATCCATTTTCCAAACACAAACACAAATCAGAGAAACACAAACATATAGTGAATCAAATAACAGATTCATCATTAATTCATCATCTTGTCAATGCAATCTTTCCATTAAACAATAGTAGTGACAAGTTGCATCTTTTGAATGTTTAACAAATTCATCTTTTGAAACAAATAACAGATCGAGAACAAGTTATCATCAATTCTTTTTTCTCTCATAAATTCTTTTATGTCTCATAAAAAAAACATAGATCTGGTATTTGTGATGGTGATGGGTTCGGTGGTGGTAGAGGTTGAGATGGTGATGGTGGCGGAGGTGGTGTTTGGATGGTGGTGTCGAGTGTGGTGTTTGGATGGTGGTGTCGATGGTGATGTTTTGTGTGGATGTGAGTAAAGTGTTGGTGTTGTTTGCATATATGTTTGTGTTTGTGTATATGTTTTGATTTTTTGATGAAGATCATGGATAACGATCTGGGATTTTTTTGGCCCATGGGTATTTGTTGTATATATAAACTAGTATTATAAGAATGTATTTATTATATAATCTGGGTTTTGATGGGAAATGGTTGTGACACCCAGTTTTGATAGGTATAAGAATGTATATATTATATAATCTGGGATTTTGTATGATTTTTTGATGAAGACAAATAAAATTTGTAAATGTGTGTATTACTACTTGATTATAAAAAATGAAAAAACGTGTGTAACAAAAATAAACAATAATCAAACCACAAGGACCAAAAATGTACTTAACTCTATTATTAATTTTTTGACAAAAAGACAAAAAAGTCAAGTCGCCCAAGAAATGTGGGTCCTAATCGCCCAAGAAAGTACCTATTATATTAACTGGCACCATGTAAGTATATGGTGGGGACATGTATAGGGACACATGTCCCTATCTTAAAAGATCCGCCCAAGATTTTCAGGCGACCCTCTCCCCTTGGGGTATTTGGAGAAAAAAAAAATTTGTGGGGGCATTTAGGGTGGTGCATGTGTACGGATGGGGTATTCCTGAAAAAATCCCATCTTTTTAAATCCATTGGTTGTTTTTGTTCATAAATCTTATGATCGACCTTTTTTTTGCACTTTCTTTCTGAATACAGTCATCTATAAAACAGGTCAAAACTCAATGTTGAGTCCAATCGCTTATGTGCCAAATGTTATGTCAAGATAAATGTCTATATTATGCATTGCATAATCACTACTATAAAAAGAGACATAGAGCCCTGTTGAAAAGGGTCATAGATCCCGGTTTTAGAGAGGGGCTCAAAGGGGTAGGGACTCTATTCGAAAAGCAAATAGAGCCCGGTTTTGAAAACGGACACTATTACAAGTTATAGAGCCTGGTTTTCTATCAAAAAACATGGCTCTATGTGAACAAAAAAATATTAAAAAAATAATAATAATATTCGTTTATGCTTTAACTCCAGCCATTACATCAATTTCATTTAGCAAAAAGGACATTTTATTGATTTGAATCAAGAAGATTCATTGAGATTACAACTTACATTTTGTTGATACATTAAGATTACTACTCTTGCCAACAACACATTTGAAAAAGCTACAAGCTAAATAGTTGACTATTGGAACAAAAACGAAAGTGAAAAGTACACCATTGACGTTACTGTGAAGTCTGTTATTATACAATGCCTTTGAATAATCTGAAGTTACTGATGTCTGAAGTCTGTCTTTAGAAGAGAATTCATGTAGCACGTATAGAGGCGTTTTTCCAGCCATGTCATTAAGGAGCATGACACACTACATTCCATGAACAAGAAACATGAGATAATATCATACAGTAAGGTTTAGACAGATTTGAGAAAACAGTAATAATAAAAGTAATAGCCACCATTTGTTATATATGTTTATTAACAAGTGTCTGCATCGGTGATTATTTAAAAATAATAATGCAAAAGATAACAGTTAAAAGAGAAGCAAAAGATAAAATAAGTACTTCTCTTTTGTTGGTTGGATGTGGTATACTGCATCCAAGTTGGGCACCGGTTGTCTTCGTTTGCTTATGGTTTCCACCACTACAAACAGAACAAAAATATATCAAGTAATCACATGAGGCCAACGCCGAATATCATCATCAATCCAGACTTATCGAATATGTGTCAGATAACAAACAGGAAACGAATAACAAGCGACATTGCTATAGTGTAATGAGGCTAAAAGAAAGTAAACAGTAATCCCGTTGAGCATACCTTCCAATTTCGGGTTTTTGAATCTGGTCGTTTTGCTGATCTGATCATGTCATACAGCAATCCTGCACAACGTATGAAAATAGTTATTAACTTTGGCAAATAATTAGGACATCAGAAACTTGTAACTTTTGAACAATAAGCAAATTTAACAGTCAAGGACAACTTGTTTAAGGTCATAACAGGACCTAAATCATCAACAATTACAAAGACATTGAAATTTGTCCCAAAATGCAGCTATATACAAATTGTCAACCACGACCATCCTCCCTCCACTGCGCACCATGTTTCTCCTGATTAAAATTGTTGTCTATTTGATCTATGGTTAATAAGTTTTATGTTGAGTTTAAAAGTAGGGGTTAAACATGAAGATAAACTCAAAACTGCACTTTTTGTCAATTATACTTGCTATTAACTTACAAGTTAGCTAAAACTGAGCCTCGAGCACTGTAAAATATTAAAATACCAACTTGTAATTATAACAGAAGTTATTGTGCATAATTAGCATACCATACCATTTCGTACTGTCAACTTATTATGCTTCTGATTAACCACGACCATGCTGAAATGTACCTGCAAGACACCGCATCAACCACCTGTAGAAACTAAAAGAAACATACACAAAAATTCATGTATGTGAAATGTATTGGAAGAAGAAAATGATATGCGATACCTTCGAAAGCTCCCAAATCTTTCGACATCTTTATAGCAGCAATAAAGAATGCTAGTACTACTCCTGAAGTGAAACCAGCTCAGAGCTTTATAGCAGCACTAAAGAAACGATGGTAGTATCTTTCCTTTGAAATCAATCCGGACCCTAGATGAAAAAAACATGCTATAAGAATCAAGAAAACAAACATGTATATATGCATACACAATAAAGATGTTTTGGTTTATGAGATATTAAAGAACAATAACATCAATTGTAGAATTTTGGTACCTCCTAGTTGAATTAGTTTGTTAATGGCTTGGTTGTGTGATGAAGGTGGCCTATGATGGTAATGGTGTGCGGCGGTGGGTGATGGTGCTGGTGTGAGATGGTGNAGGGGGGGGGGGGGTAGTAAGCGGCACTAAATGTTAGAGCATCTCCAACAGTGGCGGATCCAGGATTTTAAACTATGTGTGGCACGAATTTGGGTCACTTTGTTTTGTTTGATAGTTTTTAACTTTAGTTTGTAAAACTAATTGTTTTTTGAGGTTTTAGTTTGCGGGTTCAAGCTATTCAAGATTGATTTGATTTTCATGTTTACAGTCGATAATTTTTATAATTTAAATGAGTTGTGAAGAAATAATGTGACTAAACTAAGATTGGTTGTGCTAAGATTGTTTGTTTATAAGTCTTTCAAAATATAATAAATTCAGAAGTATAAACCTACTCCTATTGTAGTTGTACTTTGCAAATTGCAGTCAAACACATACAAAAAAGAAGACACGAAAACCAATTATATAAAAGGAAAAAAAATAGTGACATCCTATGCATCTTCTTCAACCTTTTTTTCTTTCTTTTTCTTCTTTAAAACTCAAAAGACCAGTTTTCGTTCAAGGTTTTTTTGCTCATTTTGTGCCCATCTAGCTTCAAACTACATGTAGCACTTTCAAAAAACCATCAACATCTAAAAACGATTACACTTCGTGGGCTAAAACCATGTGTGGCACGTGCCACAGATAGCCAACACCTCGATCCGCCCCTGATCTCCAATGCATAGTATAATACCAAGTTGAATACATTGCCACATCACTATTTTGTTAATCTATACAAAACTCTCCGTTGAACTTTACACAATTTAATACATTCCCACATCATAATATTAATTTATTCATTTAGGTCCACCGGCTCATGTAAATTGTGAACAAAATAAAAAGTCATGTGCAAAAATAACAATAAACTAACAAAGTATTCTAAATGGGTCCACCATATGTGTTTAATAGTAGTGTGTTCAGATACACTCATCTTTATGCATGTGTTGACATGGAGACTGACAATGGAATTGAACATTTAATGCCCTGAGAATATTTTCCTTTAAACGATGCCACCTAAGCTGGTTGTGGATGCACTTAGAGGGTTAGGGTTTGTGAAATGTATAGGGGGAAAAAGTTGTGTGTTTTGTGAAGGTAATGAAAATTGGGGAGGGAAATAACCCGCTCAAAAGTTTTGAGTATTTTTCAATTTGAAGAACCGCCTATGTTAAAGTTTTACAAAACAACACTNAGAAATAGAGCCCGGTTTTGATAAAGGAAACGTTGCTCTAATATTTTTCAACATAGAGCCCAGTTTTATAAAATAAACATGGCTCTATACCCTTTTTTAAAACATGGAATCTTCATAGAGCATGTTTTTAACTAAAATCAGGCTCTATTAAGGGGGCTCTATTTCACAATCTCTAGTAGTAAATATAGAATTAGCACCCATGGCATGCTTATGTAAAAGTTACTATGGTGGCTTGTTGTATGCTATTTAATTAGAAATCATTAAAAAAATGCTGAAGAGCAGTGGACTTTGCAGAACTTTGGTTTTTTCATTCTTGTCCTTCAAAGTGAACATTGTGTTTGTGTCTTCCTTTATATTGAAGCTTCTTTTTGGAATATAATTTTGCTTTTAGACCGCTCGTGCAACTAACATCTATCTAAACCATTTATGATATAGTGAATATCACTGCATGTTTGCACGATTTAAAGTTGCTGAAACTTGTATGTTGTCAAACTATTCAAGTGTGTGTATTACATTCCATAGTACTCATGTTTCTTTATGTTACCTGCTACTTTAGTACTTGTGTTCTGTTACTAATTTATTTTGTAAGTAATCATATTTCTTGAAAATGATTCATCTTGGTCGCTTTCCGTGCTATTTTCAGAATTACCTTGAACCCAAAGAATGGTCCGCATTGCAATCAAGTTTTCCTGATATAGAAAAAGCCAGTTACAAAGATGGAATCAAGGATGAGGTAACTTTCTTTATAATGCTGTCATATGCTCCATGATTAAAGCATATCTCTAATTACATTCTTATTAAAAAGGAAAAAGAATGAAAACCGATATGCTGGCTGGGAAATGGCTTTGCATATGCTCTGGTCTTCTAATTGTTTTTTTTTTCTTTTTTTTTCTTTTTTTTTTCTTTTTTTTCATATGGTCGAAGTAGGAGATTATGAAAAGTTTCTAATATCAACTCAGCAAATCAGTAGTTAGGCACAACGCCCATCATATCTTTCTTTAATTTGACTTAATTCAGATAGGAAAAGGGCATTGAAAGGAAGCAAAGTGAAACAGAAGCTTTGAATCCATCAACTAGCATGGCTTCTCAACCTTGTGTTCGTGAGAGGCTGCAAACTGATGCAAAAACATCCGTCTTTCCATCTCAACCACTCATCTCATTTGACACCACTCGCTTCACTAGGAAAAACTATTATTGTTAGAAACACCAAATGGAATTCTTTATTAACCAGTTAAAAATCACTTACGTTCTCGTTAGATCATGCCCAAAGATTCTTGTTTCACTACATGCATCTTTTGAAGAGATCACTCGTGCCAAAACCTATGCAAAGAAGTGGAACAATGATGATTACCTTTCCATTGCAGGATGAGAGGGGTCAAGTAATATATATTTTATGCTGAACGTTCCAAGAGAAAACCCATTAGGCTACATTGCTTTCAAGAAAACAAGTTTTTCAAATATTAGGGGAATAAATCATCAAATGAAACATGTACATAGTCGATTGTTAATAGTAATTCTCGATAGATCTCTTTAATGTTTATGGAAAAAAATGGTTTTCACATGGCCAGTTAATGTTATTCTATAGTTTCAAACTGCTTGGTTGTATCATGTTTTAGTTATGTTGTGTTTGTTATTATTCATATCCCATGCCTTAGTTACGCTGTGTTTGATATTGTTCATATCGCATATCTTGAAACAATGCATTTCTATACCTTACATAATCACAACTTTAAATCCCTTGGGTTCAGCCTAAAAGTTGCCTAATGTAGTTATGACAGCTTATATGGCATTTATTTTCTATTTCTTTCAAATCACATGTGATTTATTATGAAAGAAATTACATATCTATGTACTTTTTCTTATTAGGAAAATTAGTAAAAAATTGTATTTTTTCTGAAAATCACATGTGATATAACATGTGTCTGGTAATATTTTTTATATCACATGTGATCATGCATCGATTATTTTTTATTCCCAAAAATTATGAAAATCACATGTCATACAACATGCGTTTGGTAATAATTTTTATATCACATGTGATCATGCATTGATTATTTTTTGTTACAAAAACTAGTAATAAATCACATGTGATTTTTTTGAAAATCACAAGTGATATAACATACATCTGGTAATAATTTTTATATCACATGTGATCATGCATTAATTATTTCTTAATACAAAACTAGTATCACATATGATTTTTATTAAAATCACATGTGATATAATATGTGTCTGGTAATAATTGTTATATCACATATGATCATGCGTTGATTAAACAATACAAAAGACAAATACATCTTAACTAGTAAAAATCATATGTTATTTTTAGGTAATTTTAAGGTTATAAATAAATAGCAAAAATCACGTGTGATTTGCAAGTATAATGTATTAGTGTCATGTAATACTCTAAATAGATTATGCACTATATTTTACGAATCAAAGTACACAATATCGCAGCTAGACATGAACCATTGAATTGGGTAAATGACGATAGAAAACACAATACACTTTCAGTGTAAATTTCAACACTTTTTATTTGTATAATAACCAAACCAGCTTCCTGTTTAACTGAATACCAACAAATATATTTCATTCACGACACGAATGCTAATGGATATAAAAATTGACATGTATTAAAAGTTGCATGACCAACTACTAACAAAATTGGATCCTAACATTTTTTTCCCAATTCCTTTCCATGACACCACTACAAATGTGGCTGATGTGGTTCTTTTTTCCTATTCTTGGTTGCATAAAAAATAATTTATTTTCTCGTCCTTGTCCGTATTCATGTACAAACTTGGTGGCATTATTAATCATCATCTACATATGAATGTTTATATATCATGTAACAACGCCTTTGCTTCAAACTTGACTCTAGTTCTTTTTTGATTGAATGAACTCGTCTTGTGATTCTAATTCAAGTAAAAAATCTCATTATTCACAACTTTTCTACGTACATTTGTGAACCACCATGCAAGTATGACAGTCATCAAAACTCTTTTTGTCGCTCATATGATCTTCATGATTGTTAGATTTGCTCTCTTCATTCAAGTACTTTAAATGCTTGTGTAGTTGCAAATGTAATGCACACCGCCTTTCCTACATAAATAGATTATTTAAAAAACTATATCAGCATAGTAATTACATGTGATATAAAAACAATATATAAGCTTAATTATCATATGTGATACGTCAAAGAAAAAAGCATACAAATATCTAACATTAGCCAGTCAACAAGTCATAGCAAATCAAAAGCAGTATTAGGTCCGTTAAAATGGTTTTGCATGTTTTCTCACCCCAAAGTTCAGTAAACAGTTATAAGTAAAGTGGGGCTATGAAACTCACGTCAAAGCAAAGCACAACATAGCAAATCACAAGTAGTATAGCACAACAGCAACTAGTATCACGGCACATCGGACTCGGCACAACCTAATAATAATAAATTTATCTTAACGTATATCCAAAAGTGTAACGGTTTTCAAAAGTTAACTATTCCCAGGTATATTCTACTTTCATTTCCAAAATATTGTTGTTAAATTCATTTACTAGTGTTTGGTATCATCATGGGTGTAGTGGTGACACAACGCTGACTCAAGTGTACACACGCTAAAACAAATGACCAAAACAAAAACGACTCACAAAACAAATTACCAATAACGAATACACCACGTTGTTGCGATATCCCAAATAATGTTCAACAATTCCAATATTAGTATACCAAGGCAATGTGCCTCGATACGTTCTCGTAATCTCGTGTTTTTCGTTTTATCATAAACTTAGATTTCCAAAATGAATATAACGTTTATATTTATTAACTAACCATTATATCGTTATTTATTTACCATTTCCGATCCTTTTCCTTTCGTTTTTGTTTTATAATATGTCACGAGATTAGATAACGCATCAACTCACATTCCACAACTTTCACGGCTATAAGTCGGGTCAAATAGTCAACCAAACCATTATATATTCATATGTCCAAGTATATATCACGTTTTGGGCACGTCTGGGTCGCACCGAGATCATGTGGTCTCGGCTAACACCCGTAGCCATAACCATAATCATTTGAAGTCCATATTTATCAAGTCAACACAATCAATCTCGGCCAACTAAATCCTACGGCTTGAGTCCCAAGTATCAACATGAACGAGTTCAACAACAATCATAACCATATCAAGTCCGAGTTCATTATCTTGTCGAGACCAAGTCTCGGCTATAACCAATATGTGTGCCACAAGTCCATTCGAACCAAAAATAATATACGGCTGAGACCCAAGGTCTCGGCTAGGGTTTCCACATGCCACGAGTCAAACCAACAAGTCACCATAATCATTTGCCAAGACCACAAGGGTCTCGGCTACCTATTTGTGTCGCAAACTCAAACATCCGAAACAACAAGGGTTTACCAAGCCCTTCGAAACCATAAATAAATAAATAAGCACAAGGACCATTTATCCTAAACAAGGGCCGAATTTGAACAAGTTCCAAAGTAAAGGGGCGGTCGGTTATTAAACACAAGGACCATTTATGTAGTTTTGCTAAACTTTTTATAAAAGCATTCTCGGGCTCGTTTAGCGTATCAAAAGTGCTCGTATGACGTTCTAAGTTGCGTCAATATTTTTTAAATCACTTTTCTGTTAAAAATGACTATAAATACATCTATGTTCGTGTTATCATATTAAAAATCAATATTTCACATGTTATTAGGTTTAATTGTGCCGACTCGCATTGTGCTATAATCACAGGTTCTACGAGTAACGAATTATAACGAAAAATACAACTTAAACAACGTTCCTAAAGTTCAAAATAGTTTCCAAATTATTCTAAACTGGTATTCAGTTAATTTATAATCGTTTTAAACATAATGCGGTAATTCAATGTAACCCAAAATTAACCAGTTGTCACAGCTGTGAAGAGGCGGAAGTACCGTTCATTGCCATGATGGATATTAGTGCAAAAACGAGGGTAGGAACAAAAAATGCGGGATGAACAAGGTAAATCTGGCTCTGATACCAAATTTGTTGGTAAAAGAGGAATTGTTATGAATTGGGTAGAGATTAAAGAGCAAACAAAGGGTAGTCTTATTATTTTAGTTGATTCTAACACACATAAACAAGGCCTTATTATATAGGCTTACACTAAGAGAAAAACATAGCTGAAAGTAGGAAACATAAAGCAAACTTATGGCAAACATTACTTCCTAATTCCTAACTGATAATCTCATGAAAAAAGACAAAATAGAAGATAGTAACTACTGCCTTTTGTAACAGTAGTAGCCGTAATGAGTTAATTTAGCGCATTATTACTCAATAGAAAAGTGTTTGGAAATACTAAAAAGAGGGTGATTAAACTATCTAAGATGTCACGAATACATGAACATTAACCTTCTCTAGTTAAACCGTTTGCTTCAACTATTCAACTATACCTAATTACCAGAAATAACTATCTTCTCTTTCGTAATATATAAATTGTTAAAATAATACGTTAGATACTAAAACGGGTCTAAAATTAAGCATAATGATGATGATCGAAAATGCTTAGATTTTTCTTAACATACCTGAGATATATGGATGCAACTATAATCTCATTTAACTAGCATATATAATAGCATTACAACACAATGATACATGGAGAAGAAGCATAAGAACCCCATAATTACAAATGTAATCGATTTTCAACAACATTGCCTATTGCACACCTCATATTTCCTACATCAACATTCTAAAATGTTCATCCGTGATATTTTTTGCTTTGTTGAATTTAAGCTCCTTGAATGAGCTGGGGCTAAATACAAATTCTCAAGTCAGAATAGTCGTTGTGTCTATAAACAGAAATCCATGAGAGATGCACAATTTTTAAATTCGGAAACCACAAGTATTGCGAAGTGGAACTTTCTCAAGCAATTGGAGGAAAAAAACACATTATAAAAAGTTGAACATCCATTTTAGATATAACTAAACATAAAACCTCATGTGAGTTACACCAACGTTTAAAACTCTGCAACTATTGAATAGATAATCCCCTCAAGTTAAGATCAATATACATCCCATGTTCTTCATATATCCAATTAACCAATCCTAACTATTCATTTTTCATCACAATTAACAAAAAACCATTTTTTTCTTTTTTTTTTCAATAAAATATCCAAACAGTATATCGTTAAACGACGAAAAATGCACCATCGCGACGAGATTTTTTTTAATCTTCAGTAGACAGACACTTCGATATACTTTCGACGAACTTTTTTTTTCGAGTTTTGTTTTGGTGTTAAAATTTGTCTCTTGAAAAATCACATGTGATTTTTATGTAAGGAATCACATGTGATTTCACAAATCACATGTGGTTTCATTAAATCACATGTTATTTCATAAAATCACATGTGATTTGAAAATAGTAAATCACATGTGATTTCTCCAGACATAAATTTCAATACTTACAAAAAAATGTCAAAAATAAGTTCCTCGAAAATATATAGAAGTGCCCCTCTATAGATAGATGGTTTAATTATCATTGTGATGGTATGATTCTTTCGCGTAACGATTAACGATGTGCGAGAAATTTGATTTTTAAAAGAAGGGTGATACTTTATTTTATTTTATTTTAATCCAACAATAGATGACTATAATTGACTCATTGTATATTTAAAGAATATTAAATGGGTAAAGACCATAAAATAACAACTTACTTTCTCAATTTTACCGCGATGAAACACTTACTTTTTTATTAACATTTAAGCCAAAGAAACTTTCAAATATTGTTCTGAGGTGAAATACTTACTTTCTTATCAACATTTATGCCAACGAAACCTTCAAATATTGTTCTGAGATGAAACACTTTTTTTCAAGGGTATTTTTGTTAACCTCAGAACAATATTTGAAAGTTTCGTTGGCTTAAATGTTGATAAAAAAGTAAGTGTTTCACCTCAGAACAATATTTGAAAGTTTCGTTGGTATAAATGTTGATAAAAAAGTAAGTGTTTCATCTCGGTAAATTTTAGAAAGTAAGTTGTTATTTTATGGTCTTTTCTCGAATTTCCACCGTCATATTCCTTTTGTTCCTCACAAGTTTTTTTATATAATATATGCATTTTCAGCTTCAAATCATGGTCACTTGGTCAACTGGATTAAGGAATCAAGACAATGAATATAGTATAGTCCTATTTCCACCATCATATTCCTATTGTTTCTCACACGTTTTTTTTTTATATAATATATGTATTTTTAGCTTCAAGTGGTTGTCTCTTGGGTCAACTGGATTAAAGAACCAAGATAATGAAGGTAGTATAGTCCTATTTTCACCATTATATTACTATTATTATTCTATTGCGGATGGTGATTGAAGTTTAAATCAATTGAATAACCAACATTGTTTTCAATCTAGAATGTTCTAATTCATCAATTAAATTAGGAGAGTTTTTTTAAGTATCTTAAGAAACATGGGATAATGTAAATTTGGGATAATGTAAATTGGATTATTCATATATAGTCAACAACAAACTTCCCGTACCTTTGGCTATATCATATAGACTTTTGATTTTCACATTTTTCTCCTCCTTTTCCTCATAATTTTATCTAAATCATTTTAACTACTTTCATGATATATGATGTTATTTAGCTTTTTTCAGTTCTTAAAAAATAATCAACAAAGTGTTTAGTAATAGAAAAAGCAAATTATGAGCTTTGAGAGTGAGAGGGGTTGCCTTACTTCAAGACAAGTGCTGGACGATCCCTAAATTGACACATGAAGTTAAACAAGGAACAACTTCTCTAATGTTTAATATATTTTCTCTTCACTCTTTTCAGCTACGACCCACACATGCAATACGGACCTTAATGAATAATGAATCACCATGCACAAGTTATAGATATTTAATGTTATTATTTCATGTAAACCATCTTTTCTCCCTTCTTTGAATTATATAAGTATCATTTTCAATTTAATGGGCTGTGGAATTTGTACATAATTTGTAGAATTACAGTAATGTAGAATGCTAAAACATTTGCATAACATTTGACGTCTTTAATTATAGATAATTATTAAAACACAAGTAATTTGACGTGTTATCAATAGTTTATGTTCTCGTGTTATCGAGAGTTTGTTGTATACTTTTAGTTTGCCCTGATGTTTTTTTAAGTATTTAGATCACATGTCAAACAAATCAATGTTAAAACAAGTGATTTGAATGTATGCTTTTTATACGCTATGTAACCTAATTATTATGCTTAATAGTTTCAATTCAGCTATAATAAACAGATAATTTTCATAGTTTAGTAACTTAAATATCGAGTTATATAAGTTTAGTGACATACGTGAAAAATTATAGAGTAACGTAAGTGAACAAAAATGTAATGAACAAAAAAACTTCCGTGTGCATTAAGCCCAGCATATATGAGTTTGTACCTTATCAAAACAGTCTACCTGATCAACGCACGGGTATTGTACTCGTTCCTTTTGTTCCTCACACATTTTTTTTATATAATATTGATGCAATTTATTTTTTCTTTGCATAATTGGATTCTCAAAATTGTTATTTGTCATTCATGACAAGTTTCAATGATTGTAATTTACATATATTGGCCAATTTCAATATTACATAGGAGTATAAGTATCGTTGCTAATTACAATTTTAAGATCCCAAGAGAAAAATAGTTAGGGGTTGTTTGATAAAACTGCATAATTTAGCATTGAACGAATCAAATGTGTTGAATAATTCAAAGGTGTTGAGTTAACGTTTTGAAGCATCTCATTCAGGACCAATCAAACACAAGTGTCTATTTCAACTCTATTTTATTACTGTGCGATTATCCTTGCATAGCAACGAGATTTTTTAGCAGCGAACAAATATAGTTGCGATATTGCATGGTTAAGTGTTTCGTATATCGTTTATACATGAAATGTGAAAATATCAAGATATAATTNATATAACAAAGCAACTCCTATCAGTTTCAATAAGAAATCCCAAAAGACCCTTCAAAGGAAGAATTTTGTTATATAAAGTTTACATGCATTGAATTCTTAAAAATATATGATAGAAATAATGATATCAATCTCTCCAGAAACTATAAAGAATAATAAAATAAACTAAATACACAAAGAAAAAAAAAACTATAATAATGAATGCACTCCTTTATTTAATGATATCTTTTGAACAAATCTGTTCAAAAAATTGGATTTGTAATAGATATGTTAAGAGACAACGAAAAAGGAAGTATCTACACTCTCGCAATAATCATAAAAAAGATTTGAAGAGATTAGCAAAATTTCATCCATAGGCAACACTATTATAACATAGGCAAAATGTATCACTAAGCATACTTAGTAGTTGAGCATAAAAACTTGTATATGTGGAAAATAAAATGCGGTGTTACACTTGAACTCACCTCCATACCATCTATTAGATTGTAGACCGGTTACTGTCAAATAAAATTATGAAGATTCCAATTATAGGAGATCTCCGTTTCCTGAATATGTACATTCACACAAAATCTTAACTACCTATAATGTAAAAATGGTCAACCTTGAAAGTGAACTCTTGAAACTTTGGTCAATCTTGAAATCTTGAAATATTGGATACACATTTAAATGATATTAAAGGAAATGTTGAAAATGTTAGTCACCAATGCAAATGTTGAATTAACGAGGTGGAGATATACAGCAATGCAAATCACATTTTTTAGGAAATATGCAAATAGGAAACATATTTCATATTAATG
>LBNU01028184.1:7930-24490 GCA_014162995.1 Artemisia annua | reverse complement strand
AATAATGGCGCATTAGAACAACACATTTTGGGAAGAACCTACTGAAGATGGAATCAGTTGCTATAAAATGCATTATAAAAAATGGCGTATATAATGTATTAGAAGAAATAATATAATGAACCTCAACTGATTCCACTAATCGATTGGGAAGAACCTCAAAATGCATTAATGCATGGCACATTAGAACTAACCTCAAAATCAAATGAAAGATTAGAACTAACCTCAAAATCATCATTGACATTCTTTTGAGTATTGAGTACAAATGGTTTGTTTAAACATTGTGTTGTTTATATAGGCAAGAAGGTATACATTAGGTTTGTTTCGAATTTGAGTTTTCCCGCCCTCATTGATTAACCAAAGAAATCATTTCCTTTTTAACCATTTTCTGACCAAATCGTTGATTAGTATTGAGTACAAATGGTTATCGTTTCCTTGTTATGTTAAACATGCATTAAATATTATCAATGATGCTATAAATATTAAACATGCATTACGTTTTGATTCATAGAGTACAGATTTTCATTTCAATTAGTGTTTTACAACTCATTTTCAAAGTTGTTATATCTAAAAGTTTGATTCATAGAGTACTCATTTTAAAGTTGCTATGCATTACGTTTTGATACAAAGTTGCTATAAATATTCATTTTCAACAATTTCAACTTTCAACATAGGTTTGAAATCGAAATGTGTGTCCAGCCATGCGAAATGTTTGTCCAGCTATGCAAAGTGTAGCCAATATTTCAATATTTCCTTCTTTTATAGTTTCATTTCTTTTATAAGACAGCCATAAATAGTTTCATTTCTTTTATAAGACAGTCATGCAAAGTAGTTGACTTTCGAATTGTTTAGTGAATGCCATATCCGTGTATTTAAATATGTAGCCAATATTTCAAGATTTCAAGATTGACCAAAGTTTCAAGAGTTCACTTTCAAGGTTGACCATTTTTACATTATAGGTAGTTAAGATAGAGATGATATACTTTGTAGTTTATTGACATGTGAATGTTATTATAGAATTAAAAAGTAAACTTTGCAATCAATCGAAAAAATGATTGTGTAAAGCATTTCCAACACAAGTGTGTATTATAACAAAAGAACTTTGGCTCAGTTGGTATCCACCTCAAAAAAAAACCCATAGGCTTACTGAAGATTTTGTGGATAAAAAGTTAAGGGTTCGAGTCTCGGCTCTTGCTCACTCCAGTTGGTATCCTACTGGTCAGCAGAGTTGCCGGAGCTATTCCTTATGAGGTGGACAATGGCCGGTGCTAAAAGGAACCGAGTCCGGATGTTCCCGCTAATTCACACCTTTTATGAACAAGCGTGTATTCCAACTCTATTTTATTGCTGACATTGATTGAAGTTTAAATCAATATCATCCGTTAGATCAACATTGTTTTCAATTTAGACCGTTCTAATTCATCAATTAAATTAGGAGAGTTTCTTGAGTATCTTATCTTAAGAAACAGGGGATAATGTAAATTGGATTATTCATATATATAGTCAACAACAAACTTGCCATAACTTTGACTATATTATATAGACTTTTATTTTTCACATTTTTCTCCTCCTTTCCCTCATAATTTTATCTAAACCAGTTTAACTACGTTCATGGTATATGATGTTATTTAGCTTCTGTGAGTTCTCATAAAATAATCAACAAAGTGTTTAGTAACAAAAAAAATAAAAATAAAAAAATGAGCGTTGAGAGTGAGAGGTGCTGTCTTACTTCAAGAAAAGTATTCGACGATCCCTAAATTGACACATAAAGTTAAACAAGGAACAACTTCTCTAATGTTTAATCTATTTTCTCTTCACTCTTTTTCAGCCCCGACCCACACATGCAATACGGTGCTTAATGAATAATGAATCACCATGCACAAGTTATAGGTATGTAATGTTATTATTTCATACAAATCATCTTTTTCTCCCTTCTTTGAATTAAGTATCATATTCAATTTATGGGCTGTGGAATTTGTACACAATTTGTATAATTAAAGTAATGTACAATGCTAAAACATTTGCATAACATTTTGACGAGGTTCTTGACGTCTTTAATTTTAGAAAATTATTAGAACACAAGTCATTTGAAGTGTTATTGATAGTTTATATTATCGTGTTATCAAGAGTTTGTTGTATACTTTTAGTTTGCCCTGATGTTTTTTTAAGTATTTTTCATCTTCGCCATTTAGTACTGTCGTTTTAACAGATTTCCCTTTATGTAAATACAAATTGTTGGCTTTCCAAAGGAAATGTATATTTAGTTAAGATATAGTCTCTGAAATTGTACACGTAGTGTTGAGAATACACATCAAATAATGAACAGAAATATATAGGTGCAATAGACCACACGTATTTTAAATTTAGGGTGAAAGCTGAAAACACGTAACATACTTATTCAAAACACACGATGTACGCAAGGAACTTTCAAAATTATCATTGTACACAAGTTATTTTCAAATTTCGTACAATGTACGCAATATGACCTGGAACCAGCAGGTTACCAGGTTTCAAACTTTGAAAATTGACAAGGTTGGTCCCTGTGGTTTGCGTTGACTTTCACCGGTCATTCGTTGACTTTTTATCACTTAGTTAGAAAATTACATGTTTGGTCCTTGAATATTTATAGGCATTTCATGCATAGTCCATCACCCAAAAAAAAAAAAAAAAAAAAAAAAAAAAAAAAAATCCAAAAAAAATATTTTCAAAAAAAAAAAAGAAACTTTTTTTTTTTCGAATTTTTTTTAAAAAATAAAAACTAGAAAATACAATTTTTTTTTTAAATTTAAATTTTTTTTTTCTAATATTTTTTTTAAAAAAATTTGATTTTTTTTTGAAGAAAAAATTTTGATTTTTTTTTTATTCCCTATTTTTTTTTAAATTTTTATATAATTTTTTTAATTTCTAATTTAAAAAAAAAAAAGTTTCTATATTTTTTTTAAAAATATTTTTTTTGGAATTTTTTTTTGTGATGGACTGTGCACGAAATGCCTATAAATATTCAAGGACCAAAACTGTTATTTTCTAACTAAGTGATAAAAAGTCAATGGATGACCAGTGAAAGTTAACGCAAACCACAAGGACCAACCTTGTCAATTTTCAAAGTTTGAAACCTGGTAACCTGCTGGTTCCAGGTCATATTGCGTACATTGTACGAAATTTGAAAATAACTTGCGTACAATGATAATTTTGAAAGTTCCTTGCCTACATCGTGTGTTTTGAATAAGTATGTTACGTGTTTTCAGCTTTCACCCTTAAATTTATACCTTGAATTGTTCTCATCTTTCAACATCTTTTTTTCGGTGAAGGTGGCAAACCGAGTGCAGACGAACATCACAAGATCGAGGGCTTTCCAAGACAAGCTATTACGTTTGTGTCGCTTTTTTTACTTAGGTTACCGAAGATATAAAAAAGATATTTAGAACACACGTCAAACAAATCAATGTTAAAACAAGTGATCTGAATGTATGCTTTTTATACACTATGTAACCTATTTATTATGTTTAATAGTTTCAGCTATAGTAAACAGATAATTTCCATAGTTTAGTAACTTAAATATCGAGTTATATGAGTTTAGTGACATACGTAAAAAATTATAGAGTAACGTAAGTGAAAAAAATGCAATGAACAAAAAAACTTCCGCGTGAACTAAGCCTAGCATATATGAGTTTGTACCTTATTAAAATGGTTCACCCGAGCAACGCACATGTATTCTACTCGTTTTGTTTGTTCCTCACGCATTTTTTTATATAACATTGATGCAATTTATTTCTTCTTTGCATAATTGGATTCTCAAAATTGATATTTGTCATTCATGACAAGTTTCAATGATTGTTATTTACATATATTGGCCAATTTCAATATTACATAGGAGTATAACTATTGTTTCTAATTACAATTTTAAGATCTCAAGAGAAAAATGTGTCGGGGTTGTTTGATATAACTGCATAATTTGGGATTGAATGAATCAAAGGTGCTTAATAATTCAAAGGTGCTCAGTTAACATGTTTGAAGCATTTCATTCAAGACCAATCAAACACAAGTGTGTATTTCAACTCTATTTTATTATAATATAGTTTATAGTTTGTTGACACGTGAATGTTATAGACTTAAAAAGTAAATTCTGCAATCAATCGAAAGAATGATTGTGTAAAGCATCTCCAACAAATGTGTGTATTTCAACTGTATTTTATTGCCGATAGTGATTGAAGTTTAAATCAATTGCATCCGTTAGATCAACATTGTTTTCAATCTAGACCGTTCTAACTCATCAATTATATTAGGAGAGTTTGTTGAGTATCTTAAGAAACAAGGATAATGTAAATTGGATTATTCATATACTCAAAAACAAACTTCCCTTACCTTTGGCTATATTATATAGACTTTTGATTTTCACATTTTCTCCTCCTTTTCCTTATAATTTCATCTAAACCATTTTAACTACTTTCATGGTATATGATGTTATCTAGCTTTTGTTAGTTTTCATAAAATAATCAACAAAGTGTTTAGTAACAAATAAAGAAAATTATGAGTTTCGAGAGTAAGAGGGGCCGCCTAACTTCAAGACAGGTATTGGACGATCCATAAATTGACATGAAGTTAAAAAAAGGAACAACTTCTAACGTTCAATTTATTTTTTCTTCACTCTTTTTCAGCTGTGACCTTATTTTTCCATCAGCTGGCCGTCTCTTAGGGTTTCGATATTGCACCGACTTAATTGTGACGGCGTCACGTTAGGGTTGTGAAGCCGTCAGCCTCCATATTTTTTGTCTTGACACCATCAACTTGAGGTCGTCTCCAGAGCTTGTAGCATCAGCACCCCCAAGGTGACGACGTCACGATCTGGCTGTGATGCCTCGTTTTCTTCGATATTTAATCTAAACGGTCTCTTATGTTTTAATGATGATAAACATGTAACTCGTAATACATAATGTAAAATGTGCAAGTTATTCGTTCACACAAATCATCAATGCATAAATTCATCAACACCAAAGAGTGTCTTATGACGCCCCACGGATCTGTATTTATAATGTATGGATCCGAAAAATACAGATCCGCAGGTCCGCCAGACAACTTATTTTGGACATAATGGTTTTTTTATTACACAACACTTGATGAGCAAGAAAAGGGAGTTTCCTCTTACACAACACCTTGATGAGCAAGAAAATTGAGCCTTCTATTACACAACGCTTGGTGAGCAAGCAAAGGGAACATCTTATTACACAACATTTGGTGATCATTTATCCAAGTAAGCTAGAGATCTTGTCATCCTCCTCCACCACAAGCACACACATATGAAGATCCATCACAACAAGATTGGGGCACTTGTGATCTTCATTCATTGAAGGCTTCTAATGATGAGAAGTTTATTTAGATTAGGCATTTACATCCACTAGACATACATGTATTGTATCATCATCATACACAACCTTGTATCACTATTATACAACAAACTAGAGATTAGATGGTTTATGTATTTAGGCCTTAAAACACAAGGGTATTTGGTTTAGTGTGTTTAGGCCTTGAAACACATGGGTGAAAGGTTTGTTATGTTGGGCCATAAACATATAGGGTTTGGTTGTACCTGAAGAAGAACTGGATACATAGTCTAGTATCGGTAAACATTGTAAGCGACGTATGTAAGGTTTTCTCCGTGGAGAAGGGAGCTTGTTGATCTAGTGAAGTAACTCTCGATTTGTTTACTCGGAGAGTGGACTAGGGCGAGGAAGAGAGCTTCGTGCTGAACCACTATAAATCACTGTGTCCGGTTTGCATTTTCGTTTACTTATCGCTTTACCTTTACATTTGCATTTATCGCTTTATACTTGCATTGTGTTTATGTTTGTGTTGTGTCGTTGTGTTGTGAATATGTTTATATTGAGATGGTTGTCATAGAACTATCATTTTCACTTCTCATATTAGGTCACACTTGATCGGTTGTTTGATACAAAATATTTAAGTTTTAATCGGAAACGTATTCACCCCCCCCCCCCTTTTACGTTTTCCACAGAATCCAAAGTATCTAAAACTCAAATAAAAACAATTTAGGGTAATAAATGATCACATATATACTAATTTAGAAGTTAAATGATCCTTTAAAAACGTATAAAATTATGCCTCATCAGCGATGGCCACCTGAGTGGAAGGAGAATGTTGTTGGGGTACACGCACCGTCTTCCTCGGTGCGGAGGGCAAACGTGACCCGATGTAGTTAAGTCTGTACAGGCGGTACAATGGAGTCCACCCCGGCTGGATGATGGAAGTAGGGTGGTGCTAGTGTGGTCTCGGTAGGTTTGGTTTGAATAGTGGGTGTGGTCCGAGCCGGTGGTGACTCGACCTCCTCGTCCTCAGGCTGCTCGCACTCGTCAGGCTCTTCGTCCTGAAAAGGCTCAATCTTAGTATCGGTGGCCGGTGTATAGTCCGGTGAAGGAGGCATAGGTACATGTGCGGTATGGGATAACAATGTATCAGGTCGACATTTCTATGAAAAATTCAATATTTATATAAATAACATTACATATATCAAGTAAAGCATGTATGAATGTATAGTGATATTGCGTGCGATATGTTTATGATGCAATGGTTATAGTCTAGGCCTAATGGTGCAACTTAGTTCTCTATAAACTTTGCTTTGATACCAATATGTTACACCCTTAAATATCGCAGCGGAAAGGTAACCGGGGTATGACTTCATTGCGCAAAGAACATAAGATATTAAGAATGACGTCTACAAGCTTCATTTAAAAGTACTTTCTTTGATTCATTTAAAATTAATAAAGGTTTCAACAAGACAAGTTCCAAGTTTCACACCAAAATAAATGGTAAGTTTTGTTACAATCAAAAGACAAAAGTTCGTGTAGTGAATCTTCAATAGAATACAACCGCCAACGGGTGACTAAAGCATGAACTCTATGATACTATCAAAGTAATGCAAGTCACGAACCTGAGAAATACATGCTAAAATGTCAACATAAAATTGGTGAGTTCATAGATTTAAGTAAAAGCAGTATGGACCACAAGATTTCCGTGTGTGACTATTATAACAAATACAATATCACAGAAAAATATTACTATTGCACTAAGCTTATGACACCGAAGCCTTAACGTATTTAGTATGTATATATGTATGTATGCCCATGTAGGTGTCTTGCCAAACACCCAGTACTCTACAAATGAAATGTGTTCGTTTGACCAGTATAGTCAGTCAAGTAAGCGCTACTTACGCGGACGTGGGTGTCAACCTAATAGATCTATTCACAACATTCATGCTTACAACGTAATTAACGGTTCATGATTGTGGGGAGTTAACGGCAATAGTGGTAACTTAGTGATGTGTTCTAATAGGTCTATATACTTTAAACCAAGTTTTATGGTATGTGCTATTTTACACATACTTTTGACATTAGTTTAAGTGTTAAAAAGACCAAAAACTAACGTTAAACGCCAAAGATATCGTGTTTTTGTGTTTGTGACTGTGCAGGGAAGGATATTGTAAAAACAACATCAAAATCCACCAAAAAGCCCTAAACGAGCACGAGATGTGGAAAAGAGTCTAAAGAGAAGCCAAAGACGAAATTTACTTAAGAAAAGCCCGTGACGACGCATTTATTCCTTAAAGGCTCAAGAAAATAAAAGAGAATCTTAATCGAAGATCAAAGATAATTATCACGATAAGCTTCCCAAATTCGAGCAAGTGATCACTTTTACATCGTTGAAGACTTTTTGAGAACACGTCAACACACTACCTCAAGTTACAAGGACCTACGTTTAATTTTTAGAAGTTGTAGTAGTGTTATAATAGAAGTTTAATGATGTTTTCATGTGATGTAAAAGTCTAGGGGGCAAAAATGTACACGAGGGCAAACTTAAGCTCCCCCTAGCATGATAAATATCCTTTGGATGGCTTCATTTTGAAGCTAGTAGGAGTAGGGAGTAGAAATTAGTCTTAGCTTATTTTGTGTATTAGTGTAAGTTTTATTTTTATGCAAGCTTATTTTCATGTCTTAAATAATTGTCTTTAGCTTATTTTTAATCTTTCTTCTAAATCTTCACATCTTTTTGAGCTTATTTTCGTGTCATCTTAATCTTTTATCAAAGCTTATATAGTTTTCGTCACCTTTGCATGGTTTTATGGTTCGAATATTAAAAAATAGGTTAGGGCTTGTAAGTGTCGTGGCTTATTTAGCTTTTATAAGCTTATTTAGCTTTTTGAATTAGTTTTGCATAAAGATCTTATTAGATTTCATTTGATTTTAATCTTTAGCTCACGTTAAAAAAGGTTCAATTCGTTTTTCTTAATATTTTGCGAGTTTGGTTTCTAAATATTTAGGGTTTAGCGAGTTGGAGAGTTTGAGCTTAGAGTTTGCGAGTATAAGGTAGTTTCATTGCGAGTATGGTGATTTTTGTTGAAGTCTTGCGAGTATGAACAAGATCTTAGCGAGTAGGACTTTATTATTANAGTCACTTTATTACATGTTTCTTTACTTGCTTACTTATTTTGTGTCGCTTTATCGCTTTCCTTTACTTTAATTGCATTTTAATTTGTCGTTGTAGTATAAACAAACCAAAATCATCTTTTAAACCCATTCATCTCACATATCTCACGATCTTGAGTGACGAGATCAGTTCAACCCTCGTTGGGACTACGACTCGAGTTTACGAGCTTCACCGCTTAAAAAACGCTCTAATCAAAATGGCGCCGCTGCCGGGGAGCGGTTGATAAGATTTAGTCGTTCGATCGTTTGAGTAATGTGTTTTGAAGATCCTTCTTTCGAGAAGTTAACTCTTTTGTAAATAATTTCAAAATATAAAAACACAAAAATATTTTCTCTTCAAATTTGTTTTTCTTTTGATTTCAACTTTTCTAAAATCAGAAATCCAAAAAGATTTTACTTTTCAAAAATTGATTTTCACTTTTATTTCACTTTTCGTTTTTCCAACATAAAAATCCAAAAATAATCTTCTTAACCTCTAATCGTTTAATTCTTATGGATTCATTGATACCTCGTGTTCGTTGTGGTGAACCACTCTATGGTTTACCGTGTCGTTGGTGTATATGCGAATAGTGTGGTAATGATCTACTGAACGGATGGTGTTCGAATTGTAATTCTGTCCCTTATGATCAAAACCCGAATTTTTCCAACCACTCACCTCAGCCCGACTTATCTTCGTACGATCAACGTTTCTGTAATGGTTGTGGAAATCGTTTGGATCCGTCTTCGGCATATTGTCAACGGTGTAATTGCATGAGGTGTGGTAGCAATCTTATAAATGGATTTTGTTCGATGTGTGCTTTTGTGTTTGGAAACTCATATTCTCAAGTCTGTAATTCGAACTTTTCCAATTATCCTCCAAATGATTCTTATCTCCCTCCTCAAAACCTTTATGAACAAGTACCATATTACAATGGTGATTCATTCCAAAGTTCATCAAATTTCGAAAATTGTTGGGGATCGTTTGAAAATTCTTATGTTGAGCCTAATTCATATTACGATTCTCATGGTTTTAACCAACCCCCACAAAATTCCAACGATTATCAAAATCATCAAGATAGAATGCTCGAAATTGCAAAACTTATGGGAGCCGTTGTCGAAGTAGTTCGTAAACAACAAGCGGTCAATCAATATTTGGCTAATCGTGATACTCATACTCCCAATCCTCGCGAGAAGTCTATTGCAGAATTACTTGCTGAAGAGAGAGCGTCTAATCCTTTTAAGAATTTCAATTTCTACGATTACGACGATAATGAGAAAATTACGATTGTTCTTAATCCTTACAAATATTCCGTTGATTCTCCCGTAGAGCCCGAGGACTCTCTAACAATGGGGGACGAGCCTCTTAACACTATTACGGCAACGGAATCGGACGAATTCAATAAGTCTAGTGTTGAGAACCTTGTCCCAATCCAAAGTGAGCCCGGGGAAACTTCTAACAGTAATTATGAGATTGTTGAAAGTGATCGTCTTGATAATCTTGTTGATACGAATGATAAGCCGTTTGATGATATTTGCTTTGAGAAGAACGATGATGAGATCGAGGCTTGCCTTGCTAACAGTCATTCCGATTCGACAATGGTTGATGATACTAACTTTGATCCGGAGGGAGATATTCGTTTTCTTGAAAGTTTATTACATGAAGAACCATTACCTCCTCTCCCTCAGAAGAACGATGAAGTTACTGATGATTCCATTAATAATCATGATGAGATATGTTCTGAGTCTGACGAAGGTTATACTTCCTTGTCTTGTGGAGAAATCGAGTACGTTGAAGAAGAAATTCCTCAGTGTGGCAATCCCACCTCATTTTTCTGAACCAAATATTCCCGACTTCTCCCCAGAAGAGATCGATGTTCTTTCAGAAATTGATGAAACCTCAAATGAATCAGATAACCCAGTTCTTGAAACTTTCAAAACAACTTTCACCAATCCTCTATTTGATTTCGAACCAGATTTTACTATGATTTCAGACAATCCGCTCTTCGATATTCAGATTAAGGATAGTGACGAGTCTGTTACGGAACCCGAGGTTACAAATGTTCATCATATGGTTGATTATCTTCACGATGAGTTTTTAACTCCAGTCGATCCGTCTCCATCAAGAATTGTAGAAGTTTCTGAGCCTACTAAGTCGTCATCTCCGAATGATTCATCATCGTTTACCGTGGTTGATACTCCATTATCGTTCCTTTCCGAAGATAAAATTTTTAAACCCGGTATATTAACTTGTTTGGACTATTATGGGCTCCAGCCCGACATCCTTGCTTCTTACGTTACTACTGAAGAATTTGTTGATGAAACTTTGAATAAGGATGATTATAAGACTAAGGAGAAAGTTATGCTTACTATGGAGGATCTCTTTGAATTTGACCTCGAAATCGTTGTTATGATCTTTCTTCCTTATCTTACTTATGCTGTTGTTTCTCCCATCCGTCATTCCCCCGGGAGTGAGGATGTTGTTTTTGATCCCGGCATCGTCACTTTTCATGCTGTGTGTTTCATTTGCTCCCCCAAGGACAAGTAAATTCGGGGCGAGTCTAAGCTACACGACTCGTTACTAAACAAGCACTTCGTGGGAGGCACCCCATGCTTATCCATTTTATTTTATTTACTAATAAGTAACGTGAGGAGGGCGACCTCTTCCAATCTTGTGTTTGCTTGGTTGTTTGTGTTTGTGCAGGATTTCCCCAATTCATGATGACTCTCGTGCTCGTGGTTCGTCTCATCTCCACTCGAGTCCCATGTATTGATGCTTGCTTGGAAATCCTATATCCAAATCTTATCGACTAATGGTATCTTTGGCATACTTAATAAACGGCCTTAGATTTATTGTTAGGATTACCCTTACCTTGAAAACATTGAGGACAATGTTTATCTTTAGTCTGGGGGGGTGAATCTTTGATTTGATTGACCTAGCACTTTCACCATTGTCGTTTACTTACGCAACCCCGTTTTTCCTCAAAAAAAAAATAAATAAAAAAAAATAAAATTGAAAAATTTTGAAAAATTCCAAAGAAAAAATGATGAGAAAAATATAAAAATTACGCAAAAATAGAATAAAAGTTTTGACACCGCGTTGGACTTTCCTACTAGGTAAGAGTGAGAATAAAATTTTTGACTTGATCCGGGCGTGTTGAGCCCTAGCTTGTCTCCCTTAACCAATATAATCTTTAAAAAATGATTATGGCTAAGCATTCGCGGATCTCATTATTTGAGATTTTAAATTTGCGGAGAACGTGAAATGATAGAGTTTCTTTAGAAGTTAAATGCTAAGCATAGAGTAGTTGGATCTCTTTAAAGCTCATTGAAGGTACTCATGTCTTTTTGTTCCCACAAAATTGCTTCACCCCATATATGTGCAAAATAATTAAAGATGTTAGGTTTAGCCGATGAGTAGTTCTTTATCTTCTTAAGAGAATCTTTGCTTGGGAAATTGGGTACACATCATGGATACATGCCATTATCTCAAGTTGTATTGTATATCGTTGAATAAGCGTAGTATGCATGTGGTTTCAGAGCTACCCTAAAGCCCGTTGTTATGTATGAGCTAAGGTGCTTTAAGACTTCGGATTGAGATCGGGCCTTGGATCCTAGATTCCAACCCTAGCAGTTGGCGGTAGGTCTTGGATTGAAACCATGAAGGTTCGGAGTTGAGAAGTTACTAAGGCTAAAAAAAAAAAGAAAAAGAATAAGGATGTATGTTGAATAATGAGTTTAAGTATTAAGACTAAAGTTGGTAGCACGTGAGGTGCATGCGAATGATCCTAGATCGGGCGCATGAGGTGCACGTGAAGGTACTCTCCAACTTATGTCTATTTTGATGTATTCCAAAGTCTTTGTATGTATCCAATATCCTTGATGTGGACCACATTTCTCTTGCAGACCTTCTTAAGAGAAGATCGATAACTACTTAGCGTTTGAATTTGGTATCTTTATCGGACTAAAAACTATGAAACGAGATGCTTATGAAGAAATTCATTTCTCTCACAAAAATAAAATAATGAGATACAAAAATAGGAAAATGGGAGCAAGCGGTACACGAGTAACTTCCATGAGTAGCGTTGGCATCTAACTTGTAATTAAACAATGATCCGTTTTTACGCTTAGTTTGGGAGCTTGTGAAAAATCAGGGACGATGAATTTTATCCAATCGGTCACTTTTCTATGAATCGTGTTCTTACTCTATGACCCTTAATCGTTATTGAAAGATAATGAAAGTCAAGCACACCGTCATAAGCTAAAGTAGTATAATATGAGTAGCATATGGAATAAAATGGAAAACCGGGGCGTTTTAGGGAATAAATGATTTCGTATCTCTTTTGAACGTTTTGCTACTTTTCAAAGTTAGTAAAGAGAGGTGTGAAATTATTTATCTTTAAAGCGTGACGTGATTACATTGCGTGAGGACACGCAATACCTTAGTCTGGGGGATTTTGGTATGTGCTATTTTACACATACTTTTGACCTTAGTTTAAGTGTTAAAAAGACCAAAAACTAACGTTAAACGCCAAAGATATCGTGTTTTTGTGTTTGTGATCGTGCAGGAAAGGATATTGCATAAATGGCATGAAAATCAACCAAAAAGCCTAAAACGAGCACGAGATGTGGAAAAGTGTCAAAAAGCCGAGTCAATGATGATATCTACTTAAGAAAAGCCCAAGACAAATGTATTCCTTAAAGGCTCGAAGAAAAATTCATGAGACACTTTACTGAAGCTCAAAGAGAATTTCAAGAAAAGTCCTCCACATTTGAGCAAGATGTCGCTTTTAAATCTTTTGAAGACCTTTGGAAGAAACGTCAACTCGAGTCCTCAAGTTACATTAGTGTTACGTTTAATATTTAAGAACGTTGAGTAGTTTGTAACTTAGTTTTAGTGCAATATCATGAATTGTAAAGGTTCAAGGGCTAAACGTGCAACAATGTCAAACATGTGAAAGTGTTGGCCTATAAATTGACATCACCACCTCATTTAGAAGGTTGGTTAGTTTTAGGAGTAGGAGTAGGATTAGTGTAAGTGTGGTTTTAATATAAGTTTTTAATGTTTTCTCTTTCTACTCTCTCTCTAGCTTATTTCATTCTTTACATGTTTTGATCTTATTTTCATTAGAGTTTTCATTGTTTTTCATTCATTTAAATCTTTTACAAAAGCTTTTATAAGATCTTAGTCACCTTTGCATGCTTCTATTTGATTCGAATATAAAAGCTCATGGGTTAGGGCTTGTAATTTTTGTCGTGGCTTATTTGGCTTTTCACAAGCTTATTTAGCTTTTTACACTTGATTTACATAAAGTCTTATTGGTTTTATTTCGTTTTCAATCTTTTGTCACGTTAGAATTCATGTTCAAATCGTTTTTTTATGTTGAGCGAGTAAGGTTTCTAGGGCTTAGCGAGTTGGGACATAGCCTAGCAAGTATGCAATTTCTCTAGCGAGTATGGAATGTATTTTCAGCGAGTATGGGACTTTCTTAGCGAGTTTCATTATATGTCCAGCGAGTATGAGCTTAGTTAGCGAGTAAGACAATAAGTTAGCGAGTATGAGAAGTAATTAGTAGCGAGTATGGAACTTTACTAGGCTTAGCGAGTATGAAATAGTGTAGCGAGTATGGTTGTTCTCTTATAGCGAGTATGGAGTTCTCAATAGTAGCGAGTATGGTTTTGTTACTTATTGCGAGTATGGGACACATGATAGCGAGTATGGGTTTCTTATTCTTGCGAGTTTGGTGTTTAGTTTCATTTTTCTTTTACAAGCCGAGTTAGGCTTTTATTTCCCTCATCGTTTCATCGAGTGAGGTTTTACTTTTCTTAATTCTAAACGTTATGCTGTCGAAATTTTCTAAAACCTTTTTAGCAACGTTTTCTTATTAAAGTCTTATGTCTTTTCATTTTTAGTTGTCAACTTTATTTACGTTTAATGCTTTCAAGTCTTTTATTTTATCTTTATCGCTTTACGTTCTTTAATATGAGTCGTGAGTAGTTTTAAATCGTGTTTGCTTAGTAATTCGAGTTTGTGAGGTAAGTGCGAACGTTAAATGTTTGTGATTAATAATCGTCAAGATTATTTAGACTTATGATTTGATTATTCGAAGAACAAAAGTCTAGAACGATTAAATCACTTGTCTAGAGTTATTATCTTTTTAAAAGATTGATTGACAACTAATCTCGAGAAAGGAAAATAACTCGTCATAAACCATTAGCTCAAACTTAATGAACTTACTCGTGTCGCTTTGCAAACATATTGTCTTTTAAATTCATTTACCGTTTTCATTACTTATCGCACTTTAATCATCGCTTTCTTTGAGTCACTTTATTACATGTTTCTTTACTTGCTTACTTATTTTGTGTCGCTTTATCGCTTTCATTTACTTTAATTGCATTTTAATTTGTCGTTGTAGTATAAACAAACCAAAATCATCTTTTAAACCCATTCATCTCACATATCTCACGATCTTGAGTGACGAGATCAGTTCAACCCTCGTTGGGACTACGACTCGAGTTTACGAGCTTCACCGCTTGAAAAACGCTCTAATCATTTTACTATTTATATTTTGCTGAACTAACCTATAGACTAACACTAACGGGCAATGGACCTGATCAATGTAGCTAGTGGGGTAAGTACGAGTCGTTCTTCAAGAGTGATTTACTAATATGCTAATTCTAAAGATATTCTAACTATCTAATTAACTTAAAATAATGCAAAAGGGGGTATTAGCCTGAGAGACTAGCACGAGTTTGATTTCTAATTAAACTAATAAAGCAGTTAAATAAACTAAATAAAATAAGACAAATGATATAAGTAAAAATGCACTAAATCAATGATACAAAGAATGTACTAGCCGAGTATATTCCATTTACGTGTTATTAATATGTTTTATGAGTGCAATGATTCTAGTTAGGGACAAACCTGATGTGCTTTTATAGCGTAACAACTCGTAATTTTCCAGATTGATTTTAATAATAAATTATATTTATTGTTGCCTATGTTTCACTTTTGAACTTCCCGAACTCATTTCACTTGAAAACGAGAGATTTTCTCGCAAAACGTGAAAACCGCACACAACACGTACCGACATAACTAGAGGTGTTATCGGGTCGGGTTATCGGTTGTTATCGGGTCGGGCTTATTCGGGTTTTGAACATATAAAACTAACCCGCAACCCAACCCTATAAAGAGTCGGGTTAATCGGGTTTCGGGTTAGTCGGGTCAGATTAGTCGGGTTATCGGGTTACATGTTAATCTCATTCCCCAATGTTATACCCAGTTTAGTGTGTAACAAACCATCATGGGAAGTTTTCGTCTTTGTCATGAGAGTTAGCATATTGTCTTAGTGAAGACTTAGTTACAATTTAACGTTAAAAATATACTACTACCTCCGTCCCAAAATATAAGTCAACTTTGACTTTTTGTACCGAACTTTGACCTTAAATATTTTTGTTTGTATTATATACCACTTGATGAAAATTATACCAAATGAAAATACATATAAAACACTATCCATCTATATATTTTGCATCAAGTATTATATAATACTACCAAAAATATTTAAGGTCAAAGTTCAATTAAAAAAGTCAAACTGGACTTATATTTTGGGACGGAGGAAGTATCAAAGTAGAACAACAAAACAAATATAGTACTGTGTTAGTAACCAAGAGTCGAAATAGACTTTGTACCGTGTAGAAAATCATACACGGCTAACATAGTTAGTACACATAATACATGCATTTTAGATAATATGACGTCATGTTATATATAGTTTTGTGAAAAAAGTTGGCCTAAATCCATAAAAAAGTATCTTACTTGTCACAAATAGCTTGTCTGAGTATCGTACTTAATTTTTTCCTTGNTGTGTATTGTGATGCGTCGAATCAATGTTTTGGGTGTGTACTAATGCAGAGAGGGAAAGTGATAGCTTATGCTTTCCGACAACTCAAGGTCCATGAGGAGAATTATACCACTCATGATCTAGAGCTTGGTGCGGTTGTATTCGCTCTCAAGAATTGGAGACATTATTTGTATGGCACGAAGAGTATGGTTTACACTGATCTAAGAGTATTCAACAAATTTTTACTC